>CM060962.1:301014700-301059700 GCA_030765045.1 Tenodera sinensis
GAGTTGTGAGCTTATGAGTCTTATCTACAGGGCGTTATGGGTGCAAACGGACAAACAAGGGCGAGGTATTATTTGTAATAAAAATTCAGGTATTCAATTATGTCATTAACTTGCAGTGGGTACACAAATTAACTTCACACTTTTACAATCAAGGGCACTTAAAAGTCCCGAAACTATTGCGCACGAGAACTTTCTGGTTTCGTAAGAGAAGTATCCTTATTTTTCTCTTTCTTTGGTGGTTGAAAATATTGACGATACGATAAGAGGTATGAAATACTTGCGTGATGTATTGAGTCCGACGTTCCAGCGTGGCTGGGTTACCGGACAGCGCCAATATACGACCGTCTCCTTCGTCGCATATATCGCTAGTAATAGTCATTCATTAGGTACCTCTCTATAAGGGAAATTGTTTGGGTGGTTTGATCCGCGCCTTCCTATGACAGCGGCAACGAGCGCCTAGAAGGCGGACAGGCAAAACACCCCGCAGGCCGTTCGGAACATTTTTGCTTACCCGGTAGATAGTAATATAGTTTTGTAAGGATAGTATGTAGGTAAAAGAAATAAAAATGGACGGTCTTAGGAGACATATTGCTAAATGTTCCAATGGATGTACAGGTACGCTCGAACCATCATGCCTGTACGCAAAAAAGGCAACTACTTGCTGTGTAGCATATTGTTGGGCAATGTGCTCGTCAACTCGACCCTGACGATACTTATGGACGACCTGACCTCTGGATTGGTGGCAGTGATCGCCTCCACTCTGGCCATCGTCATCTTCGGCGAGATTTGTCCCCAGGCAATCTGCTCCCGCTACGGACTTGCCGTCGGTGCCAAGACCATATACATCACACGTCTGGTGATGCTTATCACCTTCCCACTGTCGTACCCGATCAGCAAGCTTCTGGACCGCATCCTGGGCGTGGAGCTCGGCAACGTCTACAACAGGGAGCGACTCAAGGAATTAGTTAAGGTGAGTTATAATCCACGTCAAAACGGACGTCTCATTCCATTCACTAACACTTTTTCTTCTTGTAATATTTGATAATTTTCGAAGTTATTCAGAATAAAATGTTGCTCCTTATCTACCAGGTGTTTCAAATGGCTTTTAAGGCTTTGTTACATTATAAACAGCACCTGGGCGACCGGCTTCGCTTGGCTTTTCTTCTTTATTTTTTAATCGTGTTTTTTTTTTTTTGGGGGGGGGGGGGGTGAGGGTACTTGTTTAGATAAACTTGAAAAGCAAAATGTTAACCAAATATAAATTTTCATCCTAATTGTTGGAGTCGTTTCCGTGACGAGACCTTTAATATCCTGGCTTGTGTGTTCAAATTGGCCCATTATCAGAGAAATTATGGCCAAAATAAGATTTAGACTAATTGTGACTGTTACGTGTAGACTAAGATGCTAAGTCAACTTTCTTTAGGTTTTCTGAAAGTTCTTGACGAGACCTTTAATATCCTGACTTGTTTGTTGAAATTCGCCCATTATCAGAGAAATTATGACTGTTACGTGTAGACTAAGATTGATAAGTCAACTTTCTTTAGGTTTTCTGAAAGCTCTTGACGAGACCTTTAATATCCTGGCTTGTTTGTTGAAATTGGCCCATTAACAGAGAAATTATGACTGTTACGTGTAGACTAAGATTGATAAGTCAACTTTCTTTAGGTTTTCTGAAAGCTCTTGACGAGACCTTTAATATCCTGGCTTGTTTGTTGAAATTGGCCCATTAACAGAGAAATTATGGCCAAAATAAGGTTTAGGAATAATTGTGACTGTTAGGCGTAAAATCGCGGTTTTTTTTTTTTGCCCCAGGAATGACACCTAAATTTGATACAAAATTTGATCGAAATCGTTAGTCGTTTGCAAGTTGCGCGGAATATATAAAAAAGAATAGCTCGTTTAAATATATAAGATGTTACATGGGCACGAGAGGAGAGGTAGCGATTGAAGTTGCTTTACCCACCCCACCCCACCCCACCCCACCCCACCCCACCCCACATTCTCTTACCAAGTGACAAAGGTTGTTTGGATACAACATATGCAGTGGTGGTTTCGTTCCACCTGCGCAGTAGTAATAATTTTTTCGCTTTAGTAACTGCTTTGTTCATTATTATTTTATTTATGCCAACAAACTTACTGTTGGTGTTTTTAAACACACAAGCCTTTGTGGTTTACCAGGAGAAATACGAACTGACTTGAGAATTTAATGCCATTCTGGCTGTTTGTCACAATAGCTCAGTGGTTAGAGCGTCCGCCCGGCAAGCGGAAGGTCTGTGGTTCAAATCCCGGTTGTGGCATTGAATTTTTAAGTTCCAGTTCTACCTCTTATACTTTGTTCATGTTTAGCATATTTTGCAGACAATTATTACAGTCACCTACTGTGGTTAGGTAAATTACATCATCTTGAAGTTTAACCTTCCTTTATCTCATGCACGTAATATCCTTATGCTCTCTTATGATTAACATACTAAATTGTTTCTCTTTCACAGTAAATAAAGCAGTCAAGTTCCATTGCTACTTAGCTTTAAAAATACTTTAAAACTGTTTCGGCATAATAAATTCTTTGGTTTTAAACTCATTATGCTCAAACCTGAAACAAGAAATACAAGTTTGTATTAAATAAACTAATAAGAATCTAAACCACTAAAAAGTGGAATCATATCATCGCTTTATATGTTAACAAACGACTTCAAAAAGTAGCTTTTGAAATTGTAAATAAACACCTGTAAGATCACCAAAGTTTGATTTATGCTTCTGATCAAAGTTGGGTTTGATATTTGCAATTTGAAATCCGCATATTAAACAGCAAGCTTTCCTTTTTTGTAGCTTACAACAAATTCTCTGTACCAATCTTCATGAGACAGCCTAATTCGCCGCTGAATGAGGCGTGTCGGAACCTGGACAGTAGTGATAGGAAGGGATGGCAGGTGAAGTGAGACAAGGACGTGTTTCAGGGGAGTGGTCCAGTTGAGCCGATTTTGCTCATGTCTGTTATTAATAGTAATTAAATGAAAGAACAGTTTGTTGGGTACACCTGTACGCATGCGCATCCACCGTTCGCCGTCTTCCATTAGAAAGCGCTGGGAGCCAACATGGCGAATTGTAAACGCAAGGTTTTTATATCTTGTAGTTTACAAGGAGTAAATCTGCTATTACAGTACAACGTACGTTCTGTATTAAGTTTCATTATAATGGCATCTGTAGATGGTATCATCAGGTTGAAGACCTGGTTGTCTTTGTATGGGACGATCAAGATTGACTGAAAAATGTGTTGGTCGAGCGAGAGTCTTCACGTGTGGCCCCAGTTCGGAGAAGCAAATGTAACTGGTGTTTCTTACCTTGATGTTGGTTAGACGCTGGCCTACGGATCCCAAGCTCGCGGGTTCAAACCCGGCCCAGGCCGATGGTTTTTAAGTGTGCTTAAAAACGACAGCTCCATGTCAGTAGATTTACTGGCATGTAAAAGAACTCCTGCGGGACAAAATTCCGGCACACCGGCGACGCTGATGTGATCCTGGCAATTGACAGCGTCGTTAAACAAGAAAATAATATATATTTTTTTTTTGATGCGCTCCTTCCTCAGTTGGAAGAAGGTGAACCAGAGACCTTCATTTGACAGCCGCCTCGCGATATTGTACCTAACCGCTGGATTGGCCGTAAGGGACCGGATGATAGAGCTTGTTTGGTATTTCCTCCATATTCACACTATCTGTTGCACTTTTACCTTTTGGGGCTTCATAAAGGACCGTGTGTATGTGCCTACACTACCAGCAGACCCACCCAACTTAAACAGGATACAAGCACTTGTAGCAACAATTACTCCAGACAAGGTTTGGGAAAAACTCGCATATCGACTGGATGTGTGTCATGTGACGAAATGCTCTCATTGGACACCTTCACTTCGATGGAGAAGTTGAAGTAATTCGAATGGCCCTTCAAAATCTTCTGTATAGAATCTTCTCACATTTTCATCAAGCTGTTATTCTCTGAGACTCCAGGGCAGTAATTATAGCAATTACTTCCAAGTTGTCACCAAAAAACCAAACAATTATAGAATGTTGGAAAATCCTTACCCATCTAACAGCACTTTAAAAACAGCTAGTCTTCCAATGGATACCAGCTCACTGTGGACTGAGTGGTAATGACAAAGCTGATTTTCTTGCAAAAAAGGGTACCAACAGTGTACAGACATTTATTGTTAATCTACCATTTTATGCAGCTAAAAGATTAGTCAACTCTGAATTCAAAAAAATCATTGCAAAATATTACTATGAAAATCCAAAAAATAAAAGATGGGAACTACAAACATTCAAACAGTAATTCCTGAGTATCCTCGAAAAACAGCAGTTGCAACCTTCAGGTTGATTACAGGACATTTAAACAGAATTGGGATATATTCTTCACCACTCTGTCCTCTATGTGATCTGCAAGAGGAAATGGACCGAGACCACCTTCAAATATGCCCAGCCACTTCTAGTGCCCCATCCATCAGTGAAAAATGTTGGAGAGCAAGAGGATTAATGACTTCATTGTCAGAAATCCAGCATTAGCCAACAATTGGACAGCTGTAGGAAAAACTGTTTTAGTTGCTCTTTCTTTTGATGTATGGTTTATAGTTGTAAGTTAAATGTAATGAATACTACAAAGCCTTAAAACCCCTATATTCACTTTGAAACACCCGGTATATCTATACTCCTCAAGCAAATGAAATCACACTTGAGCCATTTTGGAGCTTATAATACTACCAGTCGAGCACGATATGGGTGTACTTTGAGGTTGGCGCCACTGTTTTGTTGACACTGCGTAACGTCAAGAGTGGTGTAGGGGCAGGGCAATAGTGGGAATGCATAGTTCCACAATGAAAACAGCTGTGTATGCCTCAGCTTCATCACTCCACCGGGAACATAACTCGGCGCTGCTTGGCGCTAAGGGTCAAAGGTAAGAGGGAGGGGGCAAGTACAGTCACTGTGCTAACCTTATTATAATGGTTTCATGCTTGATTCATCACTGCCTCACTACCACTGTTGTCTTCCTCACTGGATAATTCCCCGAGTTGAATTGCGATGGCCTACGCTCCCCGATACACAATTTGCAACATTGAGGCCATCTGTCAGGTTTTCATGTGAACTATCCTCCCACCTTATGGTTGATATTCAATTGAAGCAGCTCATATCGAAAATCTGTTGTTTGAGTGCAGCCGTGGTGTAACCATAAATAGCCAAATAGAACCCAGCAAAACAGAAAGGATACGGACGTCCTGGATCTTAGCAATGTTAAGCTTGAACCAAAACGTGTCAAACACAGACCAATAAATCCAAACAAGCTTAAGGATATGAATGTCCCTTTAAAATATGTCCCACCAGCGTATCATACATTTTACAATAGTTTGATTACTGCACACCCACTGCGACAAGTCACGAACCGACACTGCTTGAATGCAACACATGATTTTTTTAAAAAAAGATGCATTAGACCACTGTTGCACTGATCCCTTGAGTTACGCGTTTTCTTCATTCCTCTACCAGATTGTCTTTTAGCCACTATTGGTGCTGGAGTTTCCGAACATCTTCACATGAATTTCTCCATTCTTACGCAGTAACTGAATTTATCGCATTGACTGTGAGCTTTTGTCACGTTTTCTCCCTTGTAGAAAGTCCCTTGTTGACAATGTGCTATATGTAGGTATTGATTCCGATTTAAATGGCAGTGATAAGGGGAAGTCTGCTCTCGGTGTCCATACTGACCAAATAACGTGTCAGTTTTGTGTATGGTTGAAGGCTTGTGCATTTTCACCGATTCCAGTAACTCTGCCTCGGCCATGGGAGGCACGGGGAAGAGGAGTTACCGGAATACAATCGAGTTTTTACCCTCTCCATTTTTACCCCATCACCGAATGCAGACCACCTGTATTTTACGGTTCTGTTTGTTTAGGCTTACACACGTCTTGCGTGCAGTGGCGGAACTGAATAGAAACATAATGTATTGTTTTTATGATTATGTTAGGTACGTTTTCTTTTGGCATAGCAAACACAATGCTTTATTACTTTCTCTACTACGTATAGTAGGTAGAGGAAGTATTGTATTCCAGCCAAAACTTCGATGTGAAAATTTCACCGGAAGTATGTTTTGAGGCTCCCTGAATAAAAAAAAAAACATTTTTAGAAAAAGATCCATGTGTCTGTCAGTCTGTAGACAGCACAACTCAAAAACGAAAAGTCGGTTAAAAACTAAAGTTGGTATTTAAGTTTAACATATTTTAATATGTTCCTCCACCCTAAACTACCATTTATATGGAAAAGTTTCGAAATTTTTTATTCTCTCGAAAATGGCTCTAACGATTTTGATTAAAATGCCGTATGTGTAAGATATTTTTATGATAAGTGAAATGTATATTTTGAATTTCCTGGCAATAGCCTATGTAGTCCTGTTTACTCTAGATGGCTTTTGCATAACTGGTAAACCGTAAGAGATAGACCAAATCTTACTATACAAAACATGTATATCTTGCTAAAACACACAGCTTATGTCCAAATAGTTTTTTGTAGTGAACCATTTCGGAGATGTGAGTTTTGGAAAACAAACTTTCGTCAAATGGAACATCGTTATTCGTTTTTATATTTTACCCTTGCAAGAGACCGGAATTTGTAAGCTTTAAAAGATTTGACTATCGCTCAAAGCGTACTGTGTTCCCATATTCCCCTTGTACCTACAAGGAAATAAGCAATAAGATAATTTCCGCAAATGTTCATTTCAACTAACACGAAGAAGATATAGGAATAGTTTGTAGGAATGGTTAGTAGATACAAGAGTAGAGAAAGTCATGTGAGTGCAACACATCAGATTTTTTTACCTTGTTATGCCACATGATTCCACTACTGACACAATGTGAGGGACTGACCGGTTCTCTGAGGTAGATAGATAACAGCGGGAGGCGGGGCCTGATAGCTAGCCGGTGTGTAGCCTAGTGGACGGGGTTAAACTGCGATGCAGGGGAAACGACACATAGTGTCACTTTTCCCCCATCTGCACTTTATTCGGTTTTCTGCAAGTCAGTTTTTATCGTTTATTTTATTCCTTGTTTGGCGCTTGTTTTCCACGACACTATTGTCTATAACGATCGGTCCATTTGGTTGCATGTTAGGTAATAATTTCTCGTGTCTGCATTAAGAAAGCTGTGATTCTTCTCGTGATGATAGTCTACATTTTGGCTTTGAAAATTAAAGTTGCATTTGAAGTGAAACCATTTACTCCATCTGCATTAGCGATAATGAATTCCAGGTTGTTTTTCACTGCAAATTCACTGGTCACTCTGCCAACACTTTACTGTGTAGTGTTAGCACCAGATTTCTCAATTTGTTTCATGGTTCATGAATAACCCTTTTCATGCAGCTATATAATTGTTTTCCTCGCTAAAATCAGGCTTACTGTTTACGTTCCTTTGTGCTGAAACCAATGCTTTCCACAAAATTACGGATACTTCCCCGACCTCCTTTAAATACAGTTTTTTCTCAAGCTCGCAAGTATCTTATTTAAAGTGGGCACCTCTTTTTGAACTGCATATATGGAAATTATTGTATTCCGCAAAACACTTTTACCAAAATCATCAAGCGTCACTCTTGTGGGCCTTTTCCTCTTTGCTGGTGTTAACTGGCTGCCTATTGCTTCTTGTCTTATCTGTACAAATGTACGCACAGAAATACCAGTGGCTGCTGCAGCCCGCTGAGTAGTCTTGTCCAATTCCAGCTTTGAAGCACTAAGCCTTTTTCTTCAACCTTATATGTGATGTTATATATATATATATATATATATACCAGGTGAGTCAGCCGCGCCTTACTTTTTTGGGAGGTAGGCCACCCATCTAACGGCATGTGCGCCTTAGTCCAGTTTTGCGCTTACTAAAATGTATTTCTTGACGTTCTTAAAGAGAGGAATGAGCAAAATTGAGAGCAACAGTGCTTTAAGGGACAGAACGTACCCCTGGCTAAAGTACACCTCAAAAAACATACGACTCGTTTACTGAGAGCGAATTCCGGTTTCCAGCCGATTTTACAAACTTCTTATTAGAGTATACATAGCAACGTAATTCAGTAAACGGCTCGGAAAAAATGGACCTATCATATGAGTACACTAACAACGTCAGCTAAAAAGAAAATGGTGGATTCTTGTACTTAGAGCAGGGATTGGCTGCCAAAAATTAGGAAAAATTTAGACACGCCTCATCCATCATGGACCCGTACAGTCAAAACGGACATATTATTAAACAACAGTTTATTTGCATTTTTGCGTGAACTACGCCTCGTTCATCTCAATTAATATGCATAACAGCTTTTGTCATTTAAGTAATTATATTAAAACGCCCAGTAAGTGATTAAAACTGTCTTAAAAGGCTAAATAAAGCCCGAAAACTTGCGAGGTGGCAATGGCATAGCGCCAGGCATACAAGTCCTACTATTGGACGTGGTACGTGCTTTCAGGAAGTCTCGAAATAGCTGAATAGGATTGTGACGGGTCCTCTCCACTTAATCCCCAATGATACAGGTTCGAGTCTCAGCATTGTAAATATTTTTTTTTATGTTCATCAAAACTTGGAAGCCGAATTCACAATAATCTAATTATGAAGTCCCTGAGGGTTTAGGACATTATAATTTAAATCGTTTTTGGTTGTCTGCATTTTTAATATCACAATAATTCATTGTGTGCAAAATTGAGTTTAACTTCCATGTTAAACTCTGACAATGTAATTTCCTTGCTTTCTGTGTTCAAATGTGTATGAATGATCCTTGTTTAAACACACCTATAGGTAGGTGCAATTGAAATAACTACATAATTGTAGTTCACCAATAAAGAAACATCAAACAATGCCATAAAACATAAATAAAACAATAAAAATTAATATAATAAGTTTTCAGAATAATAGTTTGTAAATTGTGAGGATTGCACGGTAAAAAAAAAATTAGTACATGTAGGTGATTCGAACCACCTTCACAGGAGACAGATTACTTCGGAGTCTTGCGCTCGTTCCAACTGAGCTACCTAGAAACGTGTGAGGTAAACATTCCGTTTAAGATGTAATATTCGCTGGTTCCAGTGAACATTTGCAGAAGTGCAAACATCAGCTGTCTAATTACGAATATATTGAAAAGCGATGTGATAACATCTATATTAGTACTAATTTCTTCGAGTGTTTAACATCCATGCTAAATACGCGGGTAGAACCTAGTAATGGGGTCGATGTTTTCATGTTGGGGTATAAAATGCGGATTGCATAAAACTCGAGAATAAGGGGCAGCTGACTCACCTGGTATATATATTTGTAATTATGTTAACATAAGACTCTTAGGTATAAGTATAATTTTTGTATTATGAATTGTGTAAAGTGAAGTTGCCTCTTCAAAGTATGTTAACCTGGGTGCATTTCTGAAGGCCGGAGGACAAACATCTTTTGTCGTTTAGCGCCAAAGGGCGGCTTGCCTCAAAGCACAAGGACACAGCTGGGGAAACAATATGCCTCCACACCCCCCATATCGGACAAGAGAAAGCGCGGGAATGAAAATATATAAATAGGGGGGATTTCAACAGAACGAGGAGGTCTGTCGTGCTGTTGCTACCAGGGTGAACCTGTAACACGTATATGTCTAGTTTCGCGCTAAAAAAAGGTCGCTGTGTGAAAAGCGACAGAGATCAGTGTAAGGTGGAAGTAAATAATGGTATTAAAACGCAATATCAGAAACTCGCCCAGGTCAGTTCTTCGAGGCATTGATGTGGTGGAGAATAAATCAGAAAACGTCTGTGCTGTACTTTGTCATCTAACCTCGCACATGAGAAATATCCTACTCATGCTTACCTAATCCCGGTACCTGATCCCATACAAAATCAACGTAGCGGCGTACAGCGCAGAGGCAGCTACTGCACCGGATGAGCTACCGAGGCATCGAACTCTAAGTGAGTCGTCACCAAACTGGTCGACCAGCTGTACCCGTTAAAAAAGTGGCGCCCAACGCCGTCACAACTTTTAACTTTTGACAAACAACTGCACTAACTCTTTAATGGCCATTTGCTTCCGGTAATTGACCGTACTCGCACATTAATGACTTAGCTCTTAGTAGGTGAGCTACCAAAATAATGAAGTTGTGCACGTTTTGTCTGTACCTCAGACGGACAGAACCGGTTCCTCACACTGCGCCGTCACAGTAATTACGAACGTGGATAACTTGATTCCTCTTTAATGTAGCTGGACTACTAAGCCTACTGATGACTTTCCCTTGACACAACCGAGCGAGGTGGCACCACGGCGTGTGCGACTCGCATTTGGAAGGTCCCGGGTTCGACCCCCATCGTTCGACCACTCTGACTTGGTCAAATTGCGCAAACTTTCACGGCCGGTATCATAAAATACAGAATGATTATTCGGGTTTGTAGGCCGTGGTTTACTGGAAAACCTTCCAGACGTTTCGTTCAAAGCTGCGTCCAACATCGTCAGTGGTGTGACCGTAGTACTCTGCTACTCTCGGCGACTTATACTCTGACTGGGGTTTTTCCGTGGTTTCCCTTATCACCTGGCGAATGCTGGGGATTCCTTTCCCTTCTTTTCTCAGAAGAAGAGTTGGAGGAAAAAGAGTGGCTTATCTCGCCTGGTAGGGAAGAAGGGTAAGGGACCAAGTTTTAACGTTTCTTTATTTGTCATTTCGGGGGTTTTGCGCAGTACCGCATAAGCACCTGCGTTATTTACGGTAAGTGATGCGCTGCCTTCGTGAGAAGGGAGCGACTTGTAGGTCTTGTTACTGGGCTACACCCATGGCTAGGCCCTGAGTGTAGCACGCAGTGCTTCGGCGAGGCTCTGTGGCTGGCGAGGTGTTGTAGTAGTGGCGATTTTTTCTTGGGAGAGAAGTGGTGGTGGGTGAGGAGAGAATTGTAGAGTTGGAGATCATTACTTCGTGTCTTCAGGCTTCCAGTTCGGGAACTTAATGGACATGATGTCAAGAGTGATGCCTTGGTTGTTGCAGAGTCTGTACCTGCACTGAGCGGGGCATGGTTCCCGGCCGTGGGAGGCGTAGCCGCCACGGCGGTACAGCGAGATCTGCTCCTCAGTCAGCTGGCGTGGTTGTGTTGGTGTTGCTACCTGGCGTGGTTGTTGCTGAATTGGTGTTGGTGGAGCTACAAGCTGGTGATGGTCGCGGTGGTCGTATTGTGTTGTGGCGTCTATTGTAGTTGTAGTTGTGGTGATGGTGATGGTGTTCTCTATCCTAAACAGCTTGCGCTGTATGGACTCGAGAAGTGCAGTGTTGTCCAGTTCGATGATGGCAGCACGCAGCTAGTGAAGTAGCCGAGCTGCGGCGTTAAACCCTGTAGTGTGGTGGATTAGTTGGCGGGCAATCGCAGCATGACGCTTGCGGTTGACCCGTCTCTGCTTGTTGAGGTTGTGGTGCACGGTTACTGTTGACTGTTGCAGTGCCGGAACGCTCTCAGCGGTGATGGCTCGAACTTCATCCATTGTAGAGGTGATGTCTTGATGTTCGCTGGTGGTAGGTTGTGGCAGGGCTGTAACTGCCGAAGCGAGTGAAGTAACTGCGTTGGTGAGTTGATTGCAGGCATCTTCAATTCTGCGTAGGCGGTCGTCGAGGCCGGTGACCACAGTGTGAAGCTGCTGGGCCTCGGTGCTGCGAAGTTCCACAAGTGAAGCTGCTGCGGCGTAGGATGTGATGTCACGCGGTGTGGATGTGAAGGCGGAGGTTGGTGTGGCTGTGTGAAGTTGCTGTGTGGCTGTGCTGCTTGGTGTTGTCTGCCTGGGGTAAAGTGGGCACTGCGCCTGTCCTGTAAAGTGGCCGAGGCCTATACAGGAGGCGCAGTACCTGCGTCGGCGGCGGAGGTCATGGTTGGTGCATTGCTGTGTGAGGCATGAGGCCCCACAGTAATGGCACCTTGGTACGGCGGTGCAGGCAGTGGCGTCGTGCCCATAGCGGCAGCATCTGCGGCAGGGCACTTGGCGTGTTGTTCGGCTGGGCTCAGCAGGCAGGCGCCGCCCAAGTAAGGGCAAGCCTGCCCTCAAGGCGGCTTCTCTGTCTGCAGGGTCGGCGAAGATGATCCTCATCATACTTGTAGGTCCGCGTGAGGTGAAGATACGAGTAGCCCTCGTAGCTGAGGACCACTCGTGTTGTGCTGCGGTCAGTAGATGCCTCGCTGGGAAGTCGCGAGGAACACCTCGGAAGATGACACTAGTCCCCGAAGGGGAAGCTGTGTGTGCAGGCGGTGAAGGTGTGTTGGCCGGGAGAAACTCCGTGGACGGCGGTGGTGGGGCCGGCAACTCCAGGATAGGCACTGCCACTGCCCTTCCCAGGGAGCTAGCCTCCTGCCTGGATGACAGTTGCCGAGTGACTGGCCGGCGTTCTGGCTGCGGTGAAGTACTAGCGTCGCTAGTGGCGCTCAGTGCGGCACCGGCCGCAATTTCAGCGGCTACGCTGACTGCACAGGCTGACTGTCTCGGCGGTGCCGGCTGCGCTGGATGCTTCGGCAGTGCTGGCTGCGCTAGATATTTCGGAGGTGCCGGGTGCGCTGGCTGTCTCGGCGCATGTTGCTGCGCTGGCTGTCTCGGTGATGGTTTTCGGTTCTAGAGCCGATATGGCTCCAGAAGTCGGCGATTTTCTGCGATGGTTCTTCTTTCCCATCTCGGCGACGACTGACGACGACGACTGTTTCTCATTTCCCTCCCTTGTCATATTTTAGGTTTGGTAGCGCGGTACGTTACGGTACGTGCGGACAGATGATTGTGTTCTGGAAACCCCCCTTTCCTGGCGCCTCCTGGAATTTGCTGCCCGGGCCGCAAGGTTCGCTTCGTCGCCCTCTCCCTAGGTAGAGGAACACTTCAGTCGTGCTTCAGGTGTTCCGTTCTCTGACTGACACGCCTGTGATCACATTTGGTATCATGCCTTCCCCCTAAAGGGGTTGTAGCCCGTAATAGATCCATGTCGGGGTCGCATTGGGTAGAGGTGTCCCCCCACGTTACACACACATCCCTTGACACAATGTTTGTCGAAGCTAAAAGGAAGAGATGGCCGGTAGTTGTGTTGGTGGTGGAGTAGTAAATAAAACTCCGAACTGCGGATGTTCTCGCCCCCCCCCCCTCCACCGCTTATTCCGTAACTGTTTAGGTCCTCTTCCCAATGAACGCACTCATATCGTGGGTGAATTGTACGTACTTTCATCTTTTATGCTAAAATTACACTAAAATGAGTGTTAATTGTGCTTTTCAGCAAAACATGTATTATGGAATTTTAAAACACTATTACAATAGTCATTTTGTATACAGCTGCTCAAATAATGTTTGGCCATTTGTGAGAAACCAAGGTCACTTCGCACTTCCGAACTTGTATGTAGCAGGCAGACTTCTACAAGTGTTAGGGCACTGTACTGATTGTAATTGCGAAAAGGTATTGACATGAATCAATCTTCAATGACACAATCATTTCCGTAAATAAAACGTGCGTTCTTGGATTGGCCGGGCCGGTCCGGTCCGCTCCGCGGCGGCAAGGGACCTGCGCGCTCTCCGCCTGAATTACGCCTAAAGGACCGGCAAGTTGCGGGTACGGAACACTATTGTAATACGTTGCATTAGACATACCTGAATCACAACAGATGTTAAAATTGATTACTTTCCGTACAAACACATTCCCTTATCTCCGAAAACAATTCTGATTTACTCGCAAAAGTTCATGTTGACTTATTGTCTGTATTTGTCTCGTGATATTGTCCTTCAATTCTTGTAACGTTAGTGTATTCTGGATTACTGTCTTTTACAATGTTTTTCTTCATTTGGTATTGATTTAATTTTATTAAGAAGGTCATTTAAAGTTGCAACGCACAATTTTAATGGCTCATTATTAATTCTTATGTAATCCTCCCCTTGAAGTAAAAGGCTGTGTTAATACGAGGGCGAATCAAAAAGTATGTTACACTTCCAAATTATGGCCATTGATTAAACGACACACACACACACACACACACACACACACACAGAGAGAGAGAGAGAGAGAGAGAGAGAGAGAGAGAGAGAGAGAGAGAGAGAGAGAGAGAGAGAGGCAACGGCAACATACAATGTAAGTTCACTTTGCACATAGTCCCCAAAAAACTGTAAACATTTATCGGATCAGGCAACCAACTTTTCGATTCCGGATGCCTGGAGATCACCCCCAGTACTCTGTAACTGCCTGTTGGATACAGCTGCTTTCACCTCCTCGTTGTCCACCGATATCCTTTTCTTATCTTACCGAACACATGGTAATCGCATGACACTAAGTCTGGACTGTGTTGTTTTCTAATGCCAGACTTTTGGCAACAAAGTCATTAGTCTATTTGCACTCCAATATTTTCATAGATATTTTCATGGTCTGCTAAAGAAGTGCAGATTTTGAGGTGTTCCAAATCCATTTCTTGATTTAGCTTGCATAGTGGGCAGATTGGAGACTGGTATATGCCAATTCTGTGTAGATGTGCGGCGAAACAGTCATGACCTGTTAACAATCTGAATGCAGCTGCAGACTATTTGCGTGGAAGGTCTGGAATTAACTGTGCATTTTGAAGCAGGGGATACCATTTTTCCCTTTGGATTGTGTCCTCAATTTTTACTGTTGATGTTTATATATGTTAATTTAATAAATCTTTTAACACAGTAATACATAGTTTTAGTGACAGGTGTATAAATAGCTGAGCTGCCCTTCTTTGCCATGGCATCAGCATTTTCATTTCCCAGAATTCCACAGTGGGATGGTATCCATTGGAATACAATTCTTTTGTTGAGTGCTGTAAGTTGGAAGAGCATTGTGATTATTTCATTTATTTGAGATGATGATGTGTATTTAGAATAGCTGCTTTGGAGTCTGACATTAAGACAGCATTTTTAAATGTATTGATGTGGCATAGGAGACTCCTCAGGCTTTCACCTATTGCAATAATTTCTCCATCAAAACTTGTTCCATATCCAAGAGATGTATAAAGTGAGAAGAGACAGCACACGACACCAGCACCTTGTTCTATAGAGATCAAGGATCCATCAGTATATATGTGAAGCTAGGCTTGTATAAGATATCTAGTATTAATAGTCTCTATAGATCAAGGATCCATCAGTATATATGTGAAGCTAGGCTTGTAGAGGATATCTAGTATTAATAGTCTTTATAGATCAAGGATCCATCAGTATATATGTGAAGCTAGGCTTGTAGAGGATATCTAGTATTAATAGTCTCTAAAGACAACAATTTCATTATTTCAGTGTTTATTTCTGATTTCAGTATTGTGATACCTCCCACTTGAATCGCCGCAGCAGTTCTGACATTTGGTGTGCCGTGAGAGGTGTTGCGGCGAGAAATTGCACGCTCACAATATACCTACAGCAGTGATTTCACGATGGATGTCCGTGCAATTGAGCAGTTTAGCCCATAGAAATCTGATCGTTGCACGCACCTCCAATTTGGAGTGAACATCCAGTTGACGCGCCATTGAGCCAGGCCCGCTCTGGACACAACACAACGGGATAGCACACCACCCTATCTATCGGACGTGTCAGCAATTAGTCGCCACGGTCACGACACACATCTTGCTGTCACGGCAAGCGAGTGTCACTTACTTTTTGATTCGCCCTCATATAGTCAGATTCGTCGAAAATTACATTCCTATTTCCTTTATCTGTTTTAGTATAAATATAATTTTCATTTAATGATTTGCTGATTATTATGATTTTCTGAAGGGTGATTTTTACTCAAATTCTGCAAGATTTTACTGCATTTTATTTTAATCAAATATTTATAAAATTTCATTCAAATCTTGACTTGCAATTTCGATATCATCCGTGTTTTTTTGAAAAATTTACCCAAGTTTTTATACCTTTATTTAGGAAAGTTAAGTTTTCTCAAAGTCTCAATTTGAAAGATTAATTACATTATTTGTGTGGTTGTTCCCTTTGCCTTCAATTTATGCTGTTTTGAGTATAAGCTATTTAGCTTGTTTTTAACTTCATTGTTTTACTTTTCATGCTGAAATTTAGATACTCAAGTAATTTTTATTGCAAATTCACCCAAATTAGGTTACCAAAAATATGTGTTAATTTAAAATGTAATTGGTATAACTTTTAGTTTAATATTATTTAAGCTTTTGAAGTGCAAACTTCTTTCCACTTCAATTACTTTCCTTCCTGTTATTGTTATTGTTAAATTTTAAGTTTTTCTAACAATCACAGACGATACTTTCCGTTTTAAACAAATATTCGATATCGAATATCAGCAAAAGTATGTGTCTTTTTATGTTGCAATTTTAAGTACAATATAATTTCATGCTTAGCTCCATTATAATTTAGATCAAACAAATAGTTGTTATATTGAAATTATCAATCGAAAACGGAAAATAATGTTTGGTTACTGAGGGACCAACGCTTCTAACTAGAACGGTTATATTATGACAGACTGAAGCTATTAACAGGAAAACTGTAATACACAAATATAACAGACTATGGCATTCACGTATCTTAATATTTGCTGCAAGTTCTTGAAATTAAAACCGGACTAGCTAGTTTCGTATCAACGGTGCCACTCTTGTTTATACTGGTCGCTTTCGTAACAAACGCTAATCGCTTAATATTTCTGTGTTACCAACCACTGATAACAAAACAAATTTGTTATAATAGAATCAATCGGTGGTATTTCAAATTAATTACGCGATCCTTATTTTTCAAAATGAGTAGTCACAATTTAATGTTAGAATGTATGCCAAGTTTAATTCGTAAGAGATTTGGCAACGACGTTAACATTAAATTGCGACTCAGCTCATCAGAATTGAAACAAAGACATTAGAGATAGAAGCTAGACGGCTCAAAATATTCCAAATATTTGACAAATTATTTTTACATTCTCTACTACGTATAGAAAGTAGGGAAAGTATTGTGTTCCGCCTAAAAATTCGATGTCGAGATTTCACCGTAAATATGTTTTGAAGTCCCCTGAATCCGAAGAGCATTTTTTACTGTACGTAGTAGTTTCTTCCGACATGTAAAGTCCCGTCTATCGGCGAGCGGGCGGTGACTTGCGGGAGCCCGGTATTTGTTGCTAGCGCCGATTCTTAAACTAACAGCTAGTTCAGGATGTGGAGGAAAAACTGAATGTTCTTTCTGGTCCTGCAGAACAAAATTTAAAAAGAAAATGCAAGGATGTGTTCAAATATGTTGGATGGGCTAGACTTAGTTCTTGTGACGTGAAGCGATACTTTTCGAAATTCAAGACACTTGGTGACAATTGTCAATCTTTTGGAATGGGAAACTTGAATCATGTGATCGTATACTGTAACTCTACAGTACTTGATGATCCCTTCCAGGAATAATGCCAGATGAGTACCATGTACGTACGTACGTACGTTTATATCAGCCCAGCCTTTCAGATCTTTAAAAAATATGCTATTTGTGTTGGTACCTATTTTGATATTTTCAGCACATAAAAAATAAACGTTTCCCAAGTTTTCAGCACCTAAAAATCCGAGCCGTAGTTATAAATGTATAATGTTGTGTTCTTCGAAAAGAAGATTTCAAAACACGAGTGTGTGTCCTTAAGCTTTTGGCTGAACCTGTAGAGCGGCAGTTCCTTTCTTGGAAGTGTGAGATCGCAGCTTATCGGGTGGACAGCTGTTGGGCTGCAGTAATAGTTTTGTTTGTCGGTCCTAATTGACAATGGGGGTCGCGTCGGCCATCAGGCTTACGTAGAGAATTACATCTTGATAGAATGCAATTACAGTGAAATGTTTTCGGCAGCTGGCGGCTACAAATACACAACTCTACTATGTGTGTGTGCGTGTGTGCGCGTGCGTGCGTGTGCGCGTGCGTGTGTGCGCGCGCGCCTAGTAGGTACAACAATAAAGTGTTACAAAATTCGGAAAAAATGTAAACATTCAATATGGACATATTAAAATCAAAGTCAGAGATATCAAACATGGTGTTGAAGTTCAGCATTATCCAAAAAGCAGGTCCACGTCTTAAAAATATCTCCAACATATGGCATTTTAACCAAAATCGTTAAAGCCTTTTTCGAAAAATTGTCCATGTAAAGGGTAGTTTAGGGTGGAGCAATTTTCTTCAAAATCTTCGTGTCGCATCCTTGAAAGAACTAAACTTAAATACCAACTTTGGTTTTTAACCGACTTTTCCTTTTTGAGTTATGCTGTTCACAGACTGACACACACAGACCCTTTTCTAAAAATGCTTTTTTGGATATAGGGGGCCTCAAAACATATTTCCGGTGAAATCTCGACATCGAATTTTTGGGTGGAATATAATACTTCCTCTACTTACTATACGTAGTAGAGAAAGTAATATTGATTTGTTAAAATAATTTACAAAAGAGATATAATACTAAAAGATAGTGGGCAGAGAAAATTGCGTGAATGTAACGCGTCCGATATTTTCTCTTTCCGGTCTGAGGAAGTAAACCCAAAATAATTCACAATTACGAAACCTTTAACAATTAAATTAGTAAATAATATAATTATTAAAGTGGTGTCGTCTTATAGACGGCGACTTGTTGATTATTGTGAATTGCGTGTTAAATTCGTCATCCTGGCCGGAAATCCAGGGTTGAGTGGCCTTCGCGGATTTGCTTGTTAGTTACAGGCGAGTGGTTAGCGTTTTAGCGTTCGATTCTCAGCTGCAGCGAGGAAAGCTTCCTCTGAGTGTTCATTTTATTTCGGCCCATTGTCAGCCATATTGCGCATGATGCGAGTATGTTACCGTCTGGAGTCTTGAATTGTTAATGAATACGTAAGCCAGATGGCGGCAGCAGCTGTATTAATAAATTATTGAATGGGAAGAAAAAGTTCAAGGACCTCGAAAATTTGTGTCCATTACATAATATTGTGGAGTTTCCGAAGCTTTTTTTAACTTTGTTCCGTGCTTATATTTTATTCCATCCAAAAATTCGATACGAAATTTTACCGGAAATGCAAGGTTTGAAACTCCCTGAATTAAAAAAAAAAAAAAAAAAAAGTCCTTGTGTCTGCGCCAAAAATGGCTGGCTCTGAGCGATTTTGGTTAAAATACCATATGTTTAATTTCCATGGCAGATAAAACTATATCATGAAGTCAAAGTTCTAAGGCTTTCACGGCCGGTGTCAATACTAGATGCAATATTAACCGGGCTTGTGGGCCGTGGTCTATTGGGTTCCTTCTTCCCAAACGTGGGGCCCTAATGACCAAGTTGTCGACGGGCCCTTAAACCCGACACACTCACTCACTTCTTCCCAAACGTTTCGTCTGCGACTGCGGCAGACATCTTCAGTGGCGGCGAGGTCGAAGTTTCCTAGTGGAGATCTCAGCACCGACTGCGCTAGTCAGACGCCAGACGCCAGACGGAGATCGAGTCGAACGGAGGTGAGGTGATTGTTCCCCCGCTCGAGTGTCTTTACCGCAGTACCTAGCCGTCATACGGCTTAACCTGCGCGATGGTTTTGATGGTGTCACTACAGGGATGTTTATCACTGGGAAAAATTTGTTGGAACAGGGGTTTTTATAGTAACGGGAGGGATTGTAGGCAGGGATTGGTCCGCAAGTGGGCTGTGCGCGAATTTTACGCGCTAATCCCTACCAGGGTTCTGGCCGTCAGTCACTCGCTGAGAGGTGAACTGAAACTGGTGATTCTCTCTGTTTTGAGTACAGATTGCATTTTCGCCTTTCCCATCTTAATATTAGATCGCAGGACTTAAGATGTCCTTCGGCAATCTTTTGGATGGTAGTCGGCGCGGCTGTCTCTGGTCGTATTGGCCCAGAGTATTCACCAGAGGGTTAGGGTGGTTCTGGAGTTTATTGTACATTGTTTGAGCGCGAGTTTTGATCACGTCGACAATGTACGGGATACCGGAATGTTCGTGTAGGATATGGGCAGGAAATCTTCGGCCAGTATCATAGATCATCCTTAATGCCCGGTTCTGCAACGTCTGGAGTCTGATTGAGGTGGACCTGGCCACCACTCTCCAGATCTCGCATCCGTACAGGACCAGAGGCGGGATGATCGCTCGATACAGCTGAAGCTTCAGGCGTAAGGGCATGGTTTGGGAACTGAGGATGGGGTACAACTGCCGGAGGGCAGCGTGGCCTTGCAGTACTTTGCCCCTGACGTGATGTCTATACGTCAGCCGCCGGTCCAGCGTGACCCCGAGATACTTCGCCGTAGTGACCCAAGGGATCCGACGGCGCCGAAGCACGAGGTCCAGCGGGAGCCGGTTGGCTATCGTATTAGCCAGGAGAATCGCAGAGCTTTTCTCCGAGTTAATGGACATACGCCAGTTCTCGCACCATCTACTGATGGCACAGAGGTGGACTTGTACTTGTCGGTAACTGTAGCGCGGGTTCTTGTTAGTAGCGAAGATCATGAGATCGTCCGCATACTGACAGATGTGTGTGTTGGGGTGCGTCGGGAGATCGGCCATGAAAGCTGCAAAAAGTGCCGGTGACAGTACACTGCCCTCGGGGACTCCTGCACCAATGGGCCTTTCTCTAGAAAATGATCCCTCCACCTTCACTCGGAAGCTACGTTCCTGTAGGAAACCAGCCACCTAGTAAATGTATGGAGGGGGGATTTCCTGCTGTATGAGCTTGTAGACAAGTGGTAGAAAATGCCTTTTCCACGTCAAGCAACACTGCCACCGTTTTAGCCCTCTCCTGGTAAGCCAGGGAAGCTTTCTCGGCTACACGCAGTAGTTGCTCAGTCGTGGAATGACCAGAACGAAAACCAAACTGGTGTTCCGGTAGGAGACCATTTTCCTCCAAAAGAGGTCCGAGGCGGGACAGGAACAGTTTCTCGAACACTTTCGAGACAACTGGTAGGAGGCTGATGGAACGGTAACTAGATGGAAAAACCGGATTCTTTCCCTGCTTCAAAACGCATACCACACGCGCCTGTTTCCAGACAGCTGGAAAGTGACGCATGCTGAGGCACGCGTTGTAAATGCGGGTCAAGTGCATCACGGCTCTATGGGGTAGGTGCTGGAGCATTTCCGCTGTTACCCGGTCCTGCCCAGGGGCTTTTCTAGGTTTTAGGTGCCGGATGGTGTTAGTTACCTCGTGAGGGGTGACTACCGGGATGTGGAACTCCTCGTGGCCCGCGGGTCGGACTTCTAAGAAGTCTTCTACCGCTTGTTCCACGAGGTCAGTGTGGTCATCGTTCTGAGGATGTACCCTAGGCTGGAATTGAGTTTCCAGATAGTCTGCTAGTGCCTCTGCTTTTTCCCTCGGTTCAAAGACAAGTCTTCCCCGAGGGCTGTGCACTGGATGCTGGTGTGCAGATTTGTCTTTCCGCAAGGCTCGGACGATGCGCCACGGTTTCCTCTCCTGGAGGTTTACGTGACGCATTGTTTCGTCCCAAGCTGCTTGCCTATGTTTTCTTAGGAGTCGTCTTACCAGGGATTTGAACCTCTGGTGTATTACTCCTATCCTAGGATGTCGGAATCTCTGCCATAGCCGTCTGACAGCATTCTTTGCTTGAATGAGGCGTTTAAGTGGGACAGGGATAGATGTCGGGTTTGGTACTTCGGTAGGAATGCGATGCGTGTGAGCACGCACCGCGTTTAGGACGGAGGTAGAAAACCCCGTGGCTGCCTCCTCGAGAGCCTCTATCGAGTCTATTCGAGGATTTGCTTCCACAGAGTTTTGAAGGGCTAGGACGGCTGCATCCCAGTCGACTTCATCCACCCAGTCCGGCACTCCCAGGGCAGTAAGATTAACGTCTGCATCCACCACAACAGGGTTGTGGTCGGAGTCCAGATCGTTAATCACAGAGAGGTCCAAGTGAAATGGTATGTTTTTGGTGATCATGAAATCGATGACATCCGCGGCGCCGCGTGCCGGGTAGAGGGTTGGACCTCTCGGCCCGTGCGCGTGAAGGGCGGGGTTCCCGCTAATGAGACGGTACAGTCCCCGGCCCTTAACGTTCTGGGTGCGGCTGTGCCAGCTTGGGTGTTTTGCGTTGAAGTCGCCTGCAATGCAAACCCTGTGGTGTAGGTTCAGGAGTGCCGTGATGTCCGCTTCATAGAAGTGCCCATCCGGCGGGTCGTATACCGCCACAAGCACCAGATCGTTCCCGTCCAAGGATAGCCTTATGGCGGTTGCTTCCAGGTGTTGTAGCGGAGGAATGGTAACAGGAGTGTGGGTGAGATGGTTCTTTATGAAAATGGCAGTACCACCGCCCTGTCGTCCGACCCGATCAGACCGATGAGCGGCGTAACTTGGCAGGTTAAACTGTACACCAGCGTGCAAGTGCGTTTCACAGACCATCAGGATATCAATCCCATGACTGTCCACGAACTCCAGCAGACCAGGTCTGTGGTCTCTAACCCCATTTGCGTTCCAGAACGCAGCTCTAAATGAACGCACAGTTCTATGCGCCATTAAGAGCTCATGGAGTTGGAGTAGAGCTCCTTAGCCGTTTGAAGCACCGCAAGGTGCTTCTTCACAGCGGAAATCCCGGGTTTGTTGAAGGTTTCCCTGCAGCGTCGTAGTATTGGGAGGGAACGCTGAACTAAGTCGGCGAACCAGGTTGCCAACTCGATGAATTCAGCCATCTCCTCGGAGGCGAAAGTGTCCCCTAAGGTTGGTTCCAGGATGTTTTGTAGAGGCACTGCTGCCTCGGGATTGGTTGGGCCAGTCCGCTGGAACGGGCTAGTATTGGCGGGCTCTGCCGCTTGCTGGGTGGTTGACGCAGCTTGAGCTGTGGGTGCTGGTGGTGGGGAAAGTTTTTCAACAGTTTTGTTGAAATTCTTCGCCACAGTAGGCTTTTCTGTGTTTTCCACCACAGAGGCTTTCTTCTTCCCCTTCTTGGGGGGACGCTTTTCCTTAGGAGCAGTGCTGTGTGTTGGAGCAGGCTTTGTGCTCGCAACCTGGGGTGGGACACTTTCCGGGACTGGCGTTGTCATCGACTTGGCAACCTGGTCGCTAGGGGTTACTTCCGCGGCCTCGGCCTGCGCGAGAGCACCTTCGTGTCCCGCCAGGGCCGTGGCGAAAGAGACCCCTGTTGTGACTTCAGTGTCAGCCTTGCCCTGTCTGCCTTGCATTATCGCAAGTCTCCTAGGGCACCCGCGATAGATCCCTATGTGACATCCATCGCAGTTGGCGCACCTTTTCTCTTCTTTTGGTGTCGGGCAATCCTTTACCAGGTGCTCGCCCGCACAACGGAGACACTTGAGACTCCTCTCACAGGCAAAGCTTGAGTGGTGGAAACCCAGGCACTTATAGCACTGGGCTGGCCCCTCCCTGCCGTGATAAGGCTCAATCGTGACCCGTGTGTAGTACAGGCGAGTCACCTCGTCAATCTTAGGGGTTCCCTCCCCTTGTTTCTCTACCGATACTAGGAATAGTGGTAGGGGCACCTTTGTGGGTTTCCCCTCCTTCACCTTTATAGTGGTGAGTTGCACCACGGACCGCGGTTCGATTCCGTGTTCGTCCTTCAGGCCGGCACAGATATCCTGGGGGTCTGTCTCCGAATCAAGACCTCTAATGACCCTGCGGACCACGTGGGGTCGCTGTAGCGAGTACGTGTGGAATTTTATTCCACCCGGTTTCAGCACTTCCCTTGCGGCCGCATGGTCTCCAGAGGAAGTGGTCCGGATTACAACACGCCCTGGGTGTCGTGTTGCCTGGAATTCCGCCTTTAACTTTCCCCTGAGCTCCTTCATCACCTTGATGTGATTAGGGAAGTGGTCAGACACAATTGGCGGAATTTTTCCCGCCTTTTGTGCGGCTTGGTGCTGGGGGGACGCTGCAGGTCCCCATGAAGGAGCGGGTCGCTCTGGGTTCGAACCAGAGCACCTTTTCCTGCGGCTTTGTATCAGTACAAAGCCATCGTCGTCCGGCAGTGCTGGAGTCGGGTTGACAGGAGCTGGTGGTGTTATAGGGACGACTGTTCCTTGGTTAACAAGGCCCACGGCCTTTTTCACCTTCGGCCTACTCTTGGCCCTAGTAAGTGCCTTGGCTTTCGCCTTGGCGATGCTCACTCGGGGACCGGGTGAGGGGTTCGAGGTAGAGGGTTTCGGGGGTGTCAAAACCATGTCAGGTCTTACCTCTTTGCTGGTACTCGGTTTTTCTGTCATGGTCGGTGCAGGTGCCATTCGGCTCCCAACAGAGGGCCAGACGCCTTGCGGCGCGCCTATTGGGGTTCCAGCGAACCCCGGGTCCAGACCTTTATATCGGCGGCTGGAGGGGGGGTACGTTGTGATAGGTCCGGGTGGCCAGTGGGCTGGACTTGTACCAGCGGAGTACTACAAGGAGCTGGCGTCTGATTGGCTGGAGAGGGGTTCTGGATTTTTGTTTTTGTTAACGCTGTTTGCCATATTCTGTTGAGTTTAAGTCCTTCCTCTTTGCGATTGATATTGTTTTTGTGCTTGTGTATTTCAATGGCTTCACGGAATAAGCGAGAATAGTAGTGGGATGTAGATGCCAGAATATCTGTGTTACCATATTGGATGATGTGTTCCCCTTCTTCGAGTATGGCATGTTCAGCAATTGCTGATTTTTCAGTTTGACCCATGCGACAATTTCATATCAATCGCAAAGAGGAAGTACTTAAACTCAACAGAATATGACAAACAGCGTTAACAAAAACAAAAATCCAGAACCCCTCTCCAGCCAATCAGACGCCAGCTCCTTCCAGAGGCTCCAGAGGCAGTTCGAGTCGAGTGGGGAAGCTTATTCCCCCACCCGAAGTGTCTTTACCGCAGTACCTAGCCGTTATACGGCTTTACCTGCGCGATAGTATGGTGTTTTGGTCTACAGGGATTTAATCTCTGGGAATGTTTGGGATCAGGGGTATTTTTAGGGACAAGATGGATGTTGGTAGGGATTGGTCCATGAACGGGCACTGCCCATACATGGTGATTGGCTGGTTAGTCAATCAGGTGACGCGCTAATCTCCTCCTGGTTCTGGCCGTCAGTCACTCACTGAGAGGTGATCTGAGTTAGGCGTTTTACTCTGTTTTAAGTACAGATATTCATTTTGCCTTTCCCATCTTCGAAAATTAGCCCGTTGGACTTAAGATGTCCTTCGGCAATTTTTTAGATGGTAGTCGGCGAGGCTCTCTCTGGTCATATTGTCCCAGAGTGTTCACCAGTGGATTAGGGTGGTTCTGGAGTTTGTTGTACATTGTTCGAGCGCGGGTTTTAATCACGTCGACAATGTACGGCATGCCGGAATGTTCGTGAAGGATGTGGGCAGGAAATCTCCAACCAGTGTCATAGATCATCCTTAATGCCCGATTCTGCAACATCACTCCGCTGGTACAAGTCCAGCCCACTGGCCACCCGGACCTATCACAACGTACCCCCCCCCCCCTCCAGCCGCCGATATAAATACCGCACCTCTGGTGGTGACCAGCGCAGTCGGTGCTGAGATCTCCACTAGGAAACTTCGACCTCGCCGCCACTGAAGATGTCTGCCGCAGTCGCAGACGAAACGTTTGGGAAGAAGAAGGAACCCAATAGACCACGGCCCACAAGCCCGGTTAATATTGCATCTAGTATATCATGAAGTTTTTGGAAATAACTTACAAAGCACTTACGCAGATTGTATTTTCTACAACTGGTAAACCGTAAGAGATAGGCAGAATCTAAATACAGTAGAATGCCGATAACTCGACTCTTGATAACTCGACGTTCCGGCCCGCCTCGGTAGCGTGATGGTTAGCGTGTCTGCCTCACGTTCAAGAGGTCGCGAGTTCGAATCTCGCTTAGGGTAAGTTATTCGGGTAAGGTTTTTTCCGAGGTTTTCCCTTATCCTGAGAAGACGAATGTCGGATAACTTAAAGCTCCATGGACCTCGGGCTCATTTGAGCATCATTTCACCAATTTCATTCATTCGTCCGATATGACACAATGTTGGAGGACGTTAATTTAAAAAAAAAAAAAAAAAGCCGACGTTCCGTGTAACTCGACAACCTCTTTTATTTTGTTTTAAATTTTTTATCGTTAAATGTGACTGTAATGATCTCTTATATATTACACTATATGAATATTATAGGTAAATTTTAATTACTGTACGTCTACAAGATATCGCAATCTCCCTCATGGTAACAAAAGGACTGACCACGTATTGACCTTCGATATCTAGTCAGAACATAAGCAACTTCCAGAACATTGGCATGAAACCAAAGCTTGCCACTGACAGTTGCGCAGTGGTTTATGATCGAGTTCACTTTTGCATTTATAAGACATGGGTGTCAGGTTATGTTTCCGACTTCCACAGACCGTGCGTGATTAAGTGCGGTGCCTTCTCACATTATCAGCAATGTCTTCTTTATTTCAAGGAAGTAAACAGAGACATTACCCACATCATTACTTTGCATATCATTCGCGCACATTCATTCGCCACGTGTACAAAATACCTGTGTACATGGTAAGCTAAACTATCAGTTCTATATTTCTGGCAGCTTCCAAGATTTCAGGCTTTCTGTTAGTGTTATGTTAGTGCCAGTGAAAATGTCAGACGAGAAGAAACGACAAGTTAACATGACAATGGAAATTAAATTCTTTGTGTTAAAGGGACCAGACAAGGGGTAACATATTAATACGTAACACATTTTAGAATATGTGATACTTTTGTTTCCTATATTGTGCTAATTTGCAGTGTTACGTTATGGGTTGTGAATAACATATCCCTTGTTCCGTAAAACTCGACAGTCTCTCAGTCCACATTAGGTCGAGCCACTGTATCATTAAAACACAATTTATGCCAAATAACTTTTTTGTGGCTTTCACCATTGCCGAGATATACTTTGTTAGTGGTTTGTATTTTCAAATACTATTCTCAAGTGGAAAATAGCCCTTATTTTAACCCTGCTGTACACCGCTTGTAACAAGCATACTAGTATGTCACCGTGTTTCGTCTTCAGTTGTTAATGAATACGCAAGCCAGATGGCGGCAGCCGCTGTATTAATAACTCATTGGGTGGAAGGAAAAGCTTAAAGGAGTTCGAAAATTGGTGTCCATTACATAATATTGTTGCGTTTTCTAAAGCAGCAATGTTCTTTATTTACAGAGCGACAGAAAGAAGTTAGTAAATATGTTTACAAATTTTTAGTTGTAAGTAATTTTTACTTTCTCTATTCCGTGCTTGTTATTTATTCCACGCAAAAATTGGATACGAAGTTTCACCGGAAATGCCAGGTTTGAGACTCCCTGAACGTCTTTGTGTGCGTTCTTAACTGTTTTGGTTAAAATGCCACATGTTTATATATCCATGACAGATAAAACTATATCTTGACGTTTTTGGAATTAACTTGTGAAGTATTTCATGCAGATTGCATGTTCTACAATTGGTAATCTACCTGTTATTAAAGTTTTGTGCCAAATAACTTTTTGTGGCGTTCACCATTGCAGAGATATCCTTTGTTGGTGGTTCGAATTTTCAAATATTCAGACTTTCTTCAAGTGGAAAATAACAAGAAATTCTGTAATAAAATAATTTCTACATTCTTTATTAACACGAAGTAGATAAAAAAAATAAGTTTTCATAACAGTAGTTTGTTGAAGAATGGCAAGAGAAAGTCATGTGAATGTAATGCATCCTACTTTGTTTCTAGATATACTTTCATCACACACATACAGATTACAGAATATATCCGAAATGTTCAAAGCTGTAAAAATTGTTTCTTTCCCTTTCCCTTTCCCTTCTATTTGTATGCCAGCCTTCTAATATCTAAGGTCATATCGGTGACTTTTGCCTTTGAAACAAGTGATGTTCTCTCGTTAAATATTGTGTTAATCTTTCGGGGTTTTACTTTGGGTTTTTCTTATAATTCATACACACACTCACTCTCTCGCTCACTTACTCGCTCTCACTCTCACTCACGCACTCACTCACGCACTCACTCACGCAATCACTCTCACACTCACTCACTCCCACTAACACTCACTCATACTCACTGTCTCTCACTCTCACACCCATCTCATTCACTCTCACTCTCACTCCCACCTCATTCACTCTCACTCCCACCTCATTCATTCTCACACCCACCTCATTCACTCTCACTCCCACACCCACCTCATTCACTCTCACTCCCACCTCATTCACTCTCACACCCACCTCATTCACTCTCACTCTCACACCCACCTCATTCACTCTCACTCTCATACCCACCTCATTCACTCTCACTCCCACCTCATTCACTCTCACTCCCGCACCCACCTCATTCACTCTCACTCCCACCTCATTCACTCTCACTCACACCTCATTCATTCTCACACCCACCTCATTCATTCTCAAACCCACCTCATTCACTCTCACTCCCACCTCATTCATTCTCACACTCACCTCATTCACTCTCACTCCCACCTCATTCATTCTCACACACACCTCATTCACTCTCAAACCCACCTCATTCACTCTCACTCCCACCTCATTCATTCTCACACTCACCTCATTCACTCTCACTCCCACCTCATTCACTCTCACTCCCACCTCATTCATTCTCACACTCACCTCATTCACTCTCACTTTCACCTCATTCATTCTCACACCCACCTCATTCATTCTCAAACCCACCTCATTCACTCTCACTCCCACCTCATTCATTCTCACACTCACCTCATTCACTCTCACTCCCACCTCATTCATTCTCACTCCCACCTCATTCATTCTCACACTCACCTCATTCACTCTCACTCCCACCTCATTCACTCTCACTCCCACCTCATTCATTCTCACACTCACCTCATTCACTCTCACACCCACCGCATTCATTCTCACACTCACCTCATTCATTCTCACACTCACCTCATTCATTCTCACACTCACCTCATTCACTCTCACACTCACCTCATTCATTCTCACACCCACCTCATTCATTCTCACTCCCACCTCATTCATTCTCACTCCCACCTCATTCACTCTCACTCCCACCTCATTCATTCTCACACCCACCTCATTCATTCTCACACCCACCTCATTCATTCTCACTCCCACCTCATTCATTCGCACTCCCACCTCATTCACTCTCACTCCCACCTCATTCACTCTCACACTCACCTCATTCACTCTCACTCCCGCCTCATTCATTCTCACACTCACCTCATTCACTCTCACTCCCACCTCATTCATTCTCACACTCACCTCATTCACTCTCACTCCCACCTCATTCATTCTGACACTCACCTCATTCACTCTCACTCCCACCTCATTTATTCTCACACTCACCTCATTCACTCTCACTCCCACCTCATTCATTCTCACACTCACCTCATTCACTCTCACTCCCACCTCATTCATTCTCACACTCACCTCATTCACTCTCACTCCCACCTCATTCATTCTCACACTCACCTCATTCACTCTCACTCCCACCTCATTCATTCTCACACTCACCTCATTCACTCTCACTCCCACCTCATTCACTCTCACACTCACCTCATTCATTCTCACACCCACCTCATTCACTCTCACTCCCACCTCATTCATTCTCACACTCACCTCATTCACTCTCACTCCCACCTCATTCATTCTCACACTCACCTCATTCACTCTCACTCCCACCTCATTCACTCTCACTCCCACCTCATTCATTCTCACACCCACCTCATTCACTCTCGCACCCACCTCATTCATTCTCAAACCCACCTCATTCACTCTCACTCCCACCTCATTCATTCTCACACTCACCTCATTCACTCTCACTCCCACCTCATTCATTCTCACACCCACCTCATTCATTCTCACACCCACCTCATTCATTCTCACACCCATCTCATTCATTCTCACTCCCACCTCATTCATTCTCACTCCCACCTCATTCATTCTCACTCCCACCTCATTCATTCTCACACCCACCTCATTCATTCTCACACCCACCTCATTCATTCTCACTCCCACCTCATTCATTCTCACACTCACCTCATTCATTCTCACACCCACCATTCTCACACCCACCTCATTCAATCTCACACCCACCTCATTCATTCTCACACCCACCTCATTCATTCTCACTCCCACCTCATTCATTCTCACACCCACCTCATTCATTCTCACACCCACCTCATTCATTCTCACACCCACCTCATTCATTCTCACACCCACCTCATTCATTCTCACACCCACCTCATTCATTCTCACTCCCACCTCATTCATTCTCACACCCACCTCATTCATTCTCACTCCCACCTCATTCATTCTCACACCCACCTCATTCATTCTCACACCCACCTCATTCACTCTCACACTCAGCTCATTCATTCTCACTCTCACACTCAGCTCATTCATTCTCACTCTCACACTCAGCTCATTCACTCTCACTCTCACACCCACCTCATTCATTCTCACACCCACCTCATTCACTCTCACACCCATCTCATTCACTCTCACTCTCACACCCACCTCATTCACTCTCACACTCAGCTCATTCATTCTCACTCTCACACTCAGCTCATTCATTCTCACTCTCACACTCAGCTCATTCACTCTCACACCCACCTCATTCACTCTCACACCCACCTCATTCACTCTCACACCCACCTCATTCACTCTCACTCTCACACCCACCTCATTCACTCTCACACGTCGGTCTGGGTGGCTCAGTTGGTTAGATTCTGGCCCGGCCCAGAACGATGGTTTTTAAGTGTGTTTAAAAACGACAGCTCCATGTCACTAGATTTACTGGCTATAAAAGAACTCGCGGGACCAAATTCCGGCACATAGGCGATGCTGATGTGATCCTGGCAATTGGCAGCGTCGTTAAACAAGAAAATAATATATATCACTCACATTCACACCCACTCACTCTCACACCCACTCACTCTCACACCCACCCACTCACACTCACACACCCACTCTCACTCTCACACACCCACTCTCACTCTCACACACCCACTCTCACACTCACACACCCACTCTCATACTCACACACCCACTCTCACACTCACACACCCACTCTCACACTCACACACCCACTCTCACACTCACACACCCACTCTCACTCTCACACACCCACTCTCACTCTCACACACCCACTCTCACACTCACACACCCACTCTCACACTCACACACCCACTCTCACACTCACACACCCACTCTCACACTCACACACCCATTCTCACTCTCACACACCCACTCTCACACTCACACACCCACTCTCACTCTCACACACCCACTCTCACACTCACACACCCACTCTCACACTCACACACCCACTCTCACACTCACACACCCACTCTCACACTCACACACCCACTCTCACTCTCACACACCCACTCTCACACTCACACACCCACTCTCACACTCACACACCCACTCACTCACACCCATTCTTGCACACCCATTCTCGCACACCCATTCTCGCACACCCACTCTCACACTCACACACACACTCACTCTCACACCCACTCACACACCCACTCTCACACCCACTCTCACACCCACTCACACACCCACTCTCACACACACTCACACACACCCACTCACACACACCCACTCACACGCTCACACCCACTCACACACCCACTGACACACACCCACTCACACACACCCACTCACACACACTCACACACACTCACACACACTCACTCACACACACACTCACACACACCCACTCACACCCACCCACTCACACACACCCACTCACACACACCCACTCACACACACCCACTCACACACACACCCACTCACACACACCCACTCACACACACCCACTCACACACACCCACTCACACACACCCACTCACACACACCCACTCACACACACCCACTCACACACCCACTCACACACACCCACTCACACACACCCACTCACACTCACACACACTCACACACACCCGCTCACACACACCCACTCACACACACCCACTCACACACACACCCACTCACACACACACCCACTCACACACACACCCACTCACACACACACCCACCCACTCACACACACCCACCCACTCACACACCCACTCACACACACCCACCCACACACACACCCACTCACACACACCCACTCACACACACCCACTCACACACCCACTCACACACACCCACTCACACACACACACTCACACACACATTCACACACACCCACTCACACACACCCACTCACACACACCCACTCACACACACTCACACACACCCACTCACACACACCCACTCACACACACCCACTCACACACACCCACCCACTCACACCCACCCACTCACACACACCCACTCACACACACCCACTCACACACCCACTCAGACACACCCACTCACACACACTCACACACACCCACTCACACACACCCACTCACAAACACCCACTCACACTCACACCCACTCACACCCGCTCACACTCACACCCACTCACACTCGCACCCACTCACGCCCACTCACACCCACTCACTCACACCCACTCACACTCACTCACACCCACTCACACTCACTCACACCCACTCTCACACACCCACTCTCACACACCCATTCTCACACACCCTCTCACACACCCACTCTCAGACACCCACTCTCAGACACCCACTCTCACACACCCACTCACTCTCACACCCACTCACACACTCACTCACACTCACTCTCACACCCACTCTCACACTCGCACACCCTTCTCACACACACCCACTCACACACCCTTCTCACACACACCCACTCACTCACACACCCTTCTCACACACACACCCACTCACTCACACACCCACTCACACACACATTTACACACACATCCACTCACACTCACACCCACTCACCCCCACTCACACCCACTCACACTCACTCACACTCACACCCACACAATCACACCCACACACTCACACCCACACCCACACACCCACACACCCACACACTCACACCCACTCACACCCACACCCACTCACCCATTCACTCTTACACCCACTCACTCTCACACCCACTCACTCTCACACCCACTCTCACACCCACACCCACTGACTCACCCACTCACTCTCACACCCACTTACTCACCCACCCATTTACTCACAATCACTCACTCTCACACACACTCACTCGCCCACCCACTTACTCACACAGTCACTCGCACACCCACTTACTCACCCACTCACTTTCACACCCACTCACACCCACTCACACTCACTCTAACGCTCATTCTCACACTCACTCATTCTTACTCATTCTCACTGTCACCCATTCTCTCTCAGGCACACTCACTCTCACACCCACTCACTCTCATACTCACTCTCATACCCACTTTCATACTCACACACTCACCACTCACACTCACTCTGACTCATCACTCTCACTCACTGTCACACCCACTCTCGCACCCACTCACTCTTACTCATACTCAGTCTCACTCATACTCAGCTACTCTCTCACTCACTCTCACTCACTCACTGCTTCATGTCAGTAGATTTACTGGCATGTAAAAGAACTGTGGGATAAAATTCCGCCACACCGGTAACTCTGATGTGATCCTAGCAATTGACAGCGTCGTTAAACAACAAAATAATTTGTTTTAACTCTCACTCTCTCACTCACTAACACATTTAGACTCATACTTCCAGATTCTAGGGGGAATGGGGAATAATCCTTCCTCTACCAAAACTATAGGGAAGCAGTAAATGAGCAGGCAAGTTAAAGACATTCGTACCTGTTATGAAACATCTGGTTAGTGGTTAACTACTTGTTTAACTGCTAATAGTTGCTACGCGATATTTGGTATTCTGTAACAGGGTAACATGTTGAGATGAAGAAAGTGATGGTTAACGATACCAAGAGCCAAGACGACTACTGCTGCTGGCTGAAAATGGGTGCACTTTAGTGCTTGTTTGTGTTGAAGAATAGATAACGGTAACAATCTTCTTACCCAATAGCTCTAATTATGTGAATTTGTCATGGGTAAAGGAAGTTGTGTATATCACAACAGAGTTTTAAGGTTCGTTTAGGGGGGTGAGATATAGTTCCATGGTGAAGTATCAAAAAGGCTCTTAAGTTATTCAAAATTATGATATAAAAAGCTTGAGCTGAAGGAGGACAGATTCCCCTCTGTACCCCACCTAGACCGTTGGCCGTCTTGTCGAGTGTAGACATCAGGTCGCAGGGAAGCACAGTATTCCCGAGAATAGAAACATTGTAAAGGTTACCTTGCCAAATCACGGAAATGTCATCTGTGCCCCAAATGTCACGTCCATTCATTTTACAAAGAAAAGCAATGTGTTCGTCCTCGCCTGATGTGAGTGAACAGCATCATACGCTGTGGGTCAGGCTTGGCATCCCGGTTAACTCAGCTCGAAACTTTTATTCGTGTTTTTGTTTTAATCCTTCAGACCAACATCAACTAGCTTTAACGCTCAATTCCATTCATTCATCGCGGGAAGTGACGAGTCCAAACAAAAGATTGCGATTGTATTCGTTTGCATTTAGTCAGTATTACATAGAATCAGTTTCATAAGCCACACATTCCACTTTCCTTATACTGCAGTATGGGCGGGCAGAATAGTGCCATGTGAGAAGACGTTCAAACTGATGTAATATCTGTAACAGCAATACGCAGTTGCGTCGAGAGGTGGTTATCTGAAACACGAGATCTCAGTTTTGATTTTTCTGTGCTCATCAGAAAAAGAAAAGAAAAGAAAAAAAAACTTCACAGATGTGTGGAGCAAAACATTTCTTTTGCGACCGTGTCGCATCCTTGAAATACGTTAAACTTAAATACCAAATTTGGTTTTTAACCGACTTTTCGTTTTTTAGTTATGCTGTCCACAGACGCACACGCACACACACAGACAGCTACACGGACCTTTTTCTAAACATGCTTTTTTGATTCAGGGGGCCTCAAAACATATATTTCCGATGAAATGTCGACATCGACTTTTTGGTTGGAATGCAATACGTCCTTTACTTAACAGTAGAGAAAGTAAAAATGTAGATCAGAAAGCATTTACTAGTTTTTTCATTGTTTGCGGCATCATATCTACAATAAAGCCGTTCAATGTTGGCTCAAAGAAAACCATGTAACACCTTGTTACAAATGAGGTAGACGGTGTTAACACATAGATAGTTCCTCCACTGATACCGGTCGCGAAACGACCTTTGGACTCGTGAAGTCAACTAAGGAAGGGTTGTGTATCGTTGTGTTGCGTAGTTACACGGCGAAAGGTTCACGAATACGCTTTTGCACCCTCTGCCTTACAGGCTTACACCAGTGCACAGTTGAAAATATTCCTCAAAGTCGGTTATATTTTTGAAAGATGGATGGGTTTCTGTAGAAATGTGGAAAATTTCCTGATACGTTTAGTCGTCCTTTCTTCGCTGGTTTTCGTATTAATACAAGCAGGTGTTGGGGAAATACATTTGCAACCTTTGCAATCCAGAATTTAAATAGCAAGTTTCAGTAGTAACGGATTTGAGATTTGGCAGTTAAGGATTAACAACTACCCTGTGGAATAGAGTGCTATCTCTTTTTACTTTCCATGTTTTAACTTGAACCTCACACACTATAGTGTTCCGTACTCATGACTTGACGGTAATTTACGCGCAACTCTGGCGGAAAGCGCGGCGGTGCTCGCGGGGCGGTCCGGTCCGGTCCGGTCCGGTCCGGCCGAGCTACAAAAGCACTAGAAACACATTTAATCCCTCAGCCTTGTATGCCAGATACGAGCTAAGGCAAGTTGACCTTTGAGACTGCACATGGCATAACTTTTAGACAAAGCTGTACCTTGCACGGCTATCGTTGCCAGGATATGGCCATCAGATGTACCAACTAATGTACACTTATCTATATTGATTAGTGAGAAACAAGGCGTTTATCACAACTTTGCAGTGCAAAAGTGGAAAGTTGTGTTTTGGTGTATCACGTTCGTCATTCATTTCCCATTGTTCATACTTGAAATTAAACGAATCATTGTTGTTTAATAATGCTACCTGCATTCCAGGAGTATAGCAGACGATTAAAAGAGAAATCTGCTTCTGCTAGCAAACTAAAATATGAGCAAAGCCTTCTTACCCACTCTTTTGTTAATGCTAGTTTTACGTCATTTCCTACTGGTACTGTAAGTATTATTGACCAGTTTTAAACTTGTTGCCATGGTAATTGATAAATGAATTGTAAATTTAGCTTACACTGCCAAATATGTGTTAACAATGATTAACTTACATTGCCTATTGAAAAAAGTAAGTTAAATAATCATCTTAAAACAGTCGGCTAAAAGTAATGGAAGTACCAGCCACCACTCGGTGACTGTGGACAATCCAGAATTAAAGACACAAGCAGTGTTAGATTAGTACAGGGCTGGACAACTGGTGCTCACTGAGTGCAGCCTGCTCAGAGCCTTCCACTGATAATTGTATGTTTAGCAAGTAAAAAAAAAAAATTAAGGTCGCTCAAGCTACCCCGTGAGTCGCCCAGGCCTGGATTATATTATACCAAAATGATAAGTAGATTAGATTACGTCGGAACTAGCAAATGTAGTGAACAGGCAATGAGGTCATTGTGCAAATGGAGAACCTACCACTGCATTATTCTAAAGAGACAAATTACTTAAACTTATTAGGACTGTGTGTTAGTAATAAAAATACCCATACGTAAGTAGGAGGCTCTTGCCCTTAAGGATTCTAATGTGCTCATTTTATGTCATAGATGTACTAAAATAAAAATCTCTTTGTAGATCTGTTTTGAGCTTATTACATTTTGAACATTGTCTTGGTAATATTGAAATCAGTAGTAAATATTTTTGTGCGCTGTAAATAATTTTAAAGAATTACTTGTTTCTTCCAGTTGACAACGGAGTATAATGACTTGGAAAAAGATGAGGTTAACATCATATCTGGTGCACTGGAGCTGAAAAAGAAAATTGTTGGTGATGTGATGACCAAATTAGAGGATGCGTACATGCTGGCCTTGGACTCTGTCCTAGATTTTGAAACTGTGTCAGAAATAATGAAGCAAGGTATGTCATCTGGCTTATATAGAAAAGAATATATGAATTATGCAATTTATGTATTAAAAAATTAACCAACCTGTTTTTGTATAGGGACACAGCATGATTGAAGTTACTAAACACAACAATCGCTAATACCGTACATCAGAGCACTTGAGTCACTAGATATATAACCAGGAAATTACCAGACAACCTATTTAAATAACATACTCTTTCAGTCTACTGATGAAAATATTCTGAGTAGGGACACACAGAGTTTGCGTTTGTGATAATGCAAATTTTTCGCAAATTGGCACATTTCTTAAAGAGTAAGATGAATTTAGCCCATTTTTAAATATAATGGGAATTCTGCAACTTATTTAAAAATATATCAAATTATTGTGTATACACCAAATCAGTTGTAAATAATGTACATCAATCACATGACATCTGTGGTGGATGACATCACCTTTTGACGTTAGGAAGCGCAGTGTAGGAAGGACGATATATACCAGAGGCCCACAAAATAGGAACTCTGTGACGTAATCAGGATATTGTACCACACAACAGCAGGTGGGTTTAAAGGGAGGAGGAAGTAGATGGAGTGGCTTTTATATGCAGTGCAGCACTGTAAATATCTATAGAGAAATGGGTAGGTTATGGTGTGAATTTATTTTACTTAACTAGCAAGGTTAATGGAAATACAACAGGTAGCTATTTTTTAAATTACAAACAAAAAAGTTCACTTTTATTTGATTTCACTGGTTTTGGTTTGGAAAAAAAACATATATATAGCAAACGATCTGAGTTCTTTCGCTATAGCTAAGTAGGGGAAGTATTGTATTCCACCCAAAAATTTGATGTCGAGATTTCACCGGAAATATATGTTTTAAGACCCCCTGAACCCAAAAGAAGCATTTTTAGAAAAAAGTCCATGTGTATGTCTGTGGACAGCATAACTAAAAAACGAAAAGTAGGTTAAAAACTGTGGCGGTCGCATTAAATCTTTTTCCCACCTTCGCTTGGCTCAGCTTAGTCGGCTATTATCCGATGAAACATGTGGGTGCAGGGAAGTCGTTTGGAAATGATACTCCATTTTTATTCTCTTCAATAATATTTTATTAATAATGATTCGGTACATTGATTGGTTTTCTGTAACTAAATTAGGTAGAAAAGCTCTCGTTCACTCATTACATGTATTCTTTAACCATATTAATTCTCCTTCTCCATACTTTAATCCCTGTTGCTAACCATTGTTTTTTGTCAAGTGAAAATTTTTGTAACAGTCTGGGTTCATCATTTGTTTGAACCACAGAAGCTGTAATATCCGGACATTGCCATGCTGTTCATCCATAGCATACTTAAGTATAAATGAGAGCTGTTTTACCTAACATATATATATATATATATATATATATATATATATATATATATATTTTAACATTCATTCTTTAAAAGTTCTTAAAATATTGTATAATAAAATTAAATATAACAGAAAATGGTGAATTCAGGGTGTGACCCAAAATTACTGCCACAAAACCAAAGTTGGTATTTAAGTTTAATGTCTTTCAAGGATGCGACACGAAGGTTTTGAAGAAAATAACCCCACCCTAAACTACACTTTAGATGGAAAATTTTTTGAAAATTTTGATTTTCTTGAAAATGACTCTAACGATTTTGATTAAAATGTCATATGTTTGAGATATTTTTATGACAAATGAACTGTATCTCTTGAATTTTCTGGCTGTAGCCCTGTAGTCGTATTTACTCTGGACTACTTTTGCATAACTGGTAAACCATTAGAGATAGACCAAATTATACTATACAAAAATGTTGTTGTTGTTGTTTTCTAGTGCCTTGCATCTGGCAATGAAGCCATTAGCATTCGTGCTTTCCGATACTTTTGAACTGTAGTTTCTTCTGATCTTAATGCTTCACAGGTCTTCAAGTGGTCTTCATTCATTTCTGCTGGATCATTACACAGGACACATATTGGTGAAGCTGAGATACCTATTCTGTAGAGATGACTTGCCAAGCAGTCGTGATTTGTCAGTAGTCGGAAGCCTGCAACAGCTGTTTTCCTTGGTCTCTGGGGGATTATATCTGGGTTGGAAAGTAGTGTAATCCATTTTTTATCTTTGGCATTTGTTTCTATTTCTTGTAGGTATGAATGAGAAAATTTTTTAATGATCAAGTGTTTTATTGAGGAATATGAGAAATTGAATTTAGACTTTTGTTTTATTGTTGTGCCTTTCTTTGCAAGTGAGTCTGCAGCTTCATTCCCCATGACTCCACAGTGTGCTGGAATCCATTGGAGATGAACAATCTTATTAACTTTTTGGAGTTGTGTTAACATTTTGTAGCATTCTCTAATTTTTGTTGACTTCTTTGTAGTATTTGAACATATTCCCTGAATTGCAGCTTTAGAATCTGAAAGAATTACTGCCTTGTTAAATTTATTTAAGGGAAGATTTAATAATTGTTGGAGAGCAATGTGTATAGCCTCTATTTCTCCATCATAATTTGTTGTGTCTCTGCCAACAGAATGATAAAAGGAAAAATGTGAACACATAACTCCAGCTCCACTAAGGTTTTCCTTGGAGGATCCATCAGTATATATGTGCAGCCATTCTTCTGTGGGATATCTAGTATTGATTGTTTCCAGAGCTAGAAGTTTTTGTATTTCTTTTGGTGTGTCTGATTTACTTATTTCCTCTATTAATTCCAAACTGAAGTTAGGTTGTAACAATTCCAATGGATTTTCTCTTATAAATAGATTTTCTCTGGTGTTAGGAATGTTCAATTTGGTTTTAATCTGTGTTACCTTTTCTAGGAAACTACTATGAGTTTTAAGGATTGAAGGGGGGAGGTTCTCTTCTGTCCATTTAGAGTTTGGCAGTCGTAACATTTTCTCGTGTTGGAGCAATGCTTGTTCTTCTATTTTTGTTGTTATTGATGGGGTCCGTGTTAAGGCAAACATGGCATCAATAGGTGTGAATTTAACTGCTCCAGTGATTAGGCGAAGAGCCTGATTTTGTATTTGTTCAAGTTTATTGATGTTAGCATTTGCTGCTGTTATTAAAGCTTCAGAACAGTGCAAGAGGTTTGGTTTAACATACATTTTGTATGTTGTGTTAAGGACTCTCCTTGAGCAGCCCCATTTAGCACCAGCTAACCTTTTCAGGATTTGCAGTTTCTTTTCAACCTTTACTGAGATGTTTGTTATATGTTTTTTCCAACTTGGCTTTCTGTCGAAAGTGATGCCTAAGTATTTGGCATCATCAACTGCTTTGAGTGGTTTATCATTATAATTTATATATATTTATAATTTATATTCACTGGTTTGTATTTTAGTGTAAATAATTCATAATTTGTTTTTTCCACATTGATAGTCATGAGGTTTTTGGAGCTCCATTCATGTACTTTGTTTAGGGCTGTTTCTATTCTGTCTTTGATTAATTCAGGTATCCATTTAAGCATGTTACTTTTCACACCTATTGATTGCAACTTCTCAATTAATTTGTTTCTCCAGACTGAGTCATATGCTGATTTAAAATCAATGAATACTGCTAAGGTATTCCGCTTTCTATTGAAAGCTTCCTGGATGTCTTGGCTTAGTAGGAGTATATTTTCACTTGTACTATGATTCTGTCTGAAGCTGGTCTGTGAACTATTAATTAAGTTGTAATATTCTAGGAACCAGTTAAGTCTAGATGCCACCATTCTTTCCATCACTTTTGCAATAACACTGGTCAAAGATATTGGTCTGAAACTATTAATATTGTTTGAGGGTTTGTTTTTCTTTAAAATCGGGATGATAATGACTTTTTTCCAGTCGGAAGGTACAGTCATTCTCCAACACGTGTTATACAGTTTAAGTAGGATTTCTTTTCCTTTCCTGCCAAGGTGTTTAATAAACTCTGGGTGAATCTTGTCAGGTCCTGGAGATTTTTTGTTCTGTAATTGTTCTATTGCTAGATCCAGTTCTGTTTCGTTAAAATCCTGAATAAAAATATCATTAGTTTCTCTGATAGTTTTTTGGATAGCTTTATCTTGTTTTTTATATGCTTGGGGTATTCTTTGTGACTGAGCATAAAACTTGTTAAGGGATTCTGCTATTTCCCTATCTGTAGTTAAGCTTTTGTTATTATGTTTTAATGGTTCAGTTGTATTTTTTGATAATTTTGTTTTATTAAGGAATTTGTATATTTTATTTCCATCTTTCCTATAGTCCATATGTTCTACAAAATTTGTGAAACTGGCCCTCTTTGCTGTAATTAATTCTTTCTTAAAAATGGCTGCTTTTCTTCTCCAGTTTTGTACATCTTCTGGACACTTGGTTCTTTCGGCTTTGACTTTTGCTATATTTCTTTCATGTTTTAACTTAGAGATGGAGACCAAAAATAGCTATATTTCTTTAACTTTCTGTTGGGGATATGTGTTTTGGCTGCTGTCAATAATATTTCACAAATTTTTATATTCATTTCATCTGTTGACTTGAACTCTGATTCTAACAGTATATTACACTTCCCTTCTATCTCATTTTGGAAACTGGACCAATCTGCTTTTTTAAAATTCCAAGAAGTTTTAATTTTTGGTTTGTTACTTTTATTTATTATGGGGTAGTAAGGGGTAGTGATGCGCCTCCTATAGCCTCTCCTACCCAATTCCCATCCTCATCCTGCCCGTGGTGCACCCTGCTTTTAACAGATGAGGCTCTGGAGACCGAATCACAGCGGTATAACTGTTTCATCTAAAATGGAGGAAATGTCATTTACATATGTGCTGGCCTATCACAGCACAACAGCGTCCCTCAGAGGCACATGAGGGGAAGGTCGGTGGATCTAAATATCATCTATTTAGTCCTCCCGGCTAGGTCCGATGGACCCGTTGACCAACGATAGGTGTGGTCCCCCTTGCAAAATGGGGGTTTAAGTCGGGTGATGTAACTGCCACATTGTAAAACTGGTGCCCGTTAAGAAAACAGTTACATGAAAGCCACATACATGAATATGAGTCCTAAAGATAAACCTTGAAGACCTGTGAAGCATTAAGATCAGAAGAAACTACAGTTCAAAAGTATTGGAAAGCACGAATGCTAATGGCTTCATTGCCAGATGCAAGGCACTAGAAAACAACAACAACAACTCTTTTATTTATTAGATCTCTTATGAAGTTTATGGTGATTCTGTGACCTGAACCTGGGTCTTCTATTATTTCTCTTTTTGTATTGTCAATTATGTCAGATGACAACATCAGAAGATCAGGATTTGTACCTGAACCATTATAATGAAGGTAAGTGGGTGGATCATTTGGATTAAATATTAATTCCATTGTTGATGAGTTTAATAGGTCTTCTATGACTCTCCCTGCTGAATTTATATCTCTGTAGCCCCACCTAGGGGAGTGTGCATTAAAATCACCTATTAAAATACTTTTGGGTTCTATGGGAATAGAATTTAGATCTAGTGTATTGTCTGGAGGATTGTAGATACTGTAAATTCTATAGTGGTAGTTACTTTTCCATACTTCAATTTTAACTATTTCTGATTTATCTTGTTCTTCCATTGTTTTTTGGATTTGGATAGTAGCTTTCATATTTCTTTTAATTCCTGTAGAATACCATTTGCTATTTGACGAGCCTTTGGAAGTATATGTGTAGTGTACTGATCCATTTCAAAGTATATTTCCTGTTCTTCTGATATATTGGCTTTTTGTATTGTGAAGACATCTATATCTTGGTCTTTTAATATTTTCATTAGCTCTTGTTTTTTAGGCTGGGACATGCCTCCTGCATTCCATTGTAGAATTCTTAAAGTATTGGAATTGTTGTGATGAAGTTTGCCTAAAGATGTCCCCACCCGGAGATCCGATTGGGGGACAGTTTTAACTCCAGAATGTTTACCTTTAGGAATCGTACTCAAAAATGTAGATCTTGCTAAAATACACAATTTATGTCTAAATATATTTTCTTATAAGGGAACCATTTCAGAGATATTCCTTGTTATGTGTGTGAGTTTCGGAAAACTTAAAACTTTCGTGATATGGAACATCGTTGTTCATTTTTTTTATATGTTAAGTGTGCAAAGAGAATGGAATCTCAAAGCTTTAAAAGATTTGACTATCACACAAAGCCTACTGTATTCTAATATTCCACTTGCACCTACAAGGAAATAAGCAATAAGATAATTTGTACAAATGTTTATCTCAACTAACACGAAGAAGATATAGGAATAAGAGTTTGTAAGAATGGTTAGTACAAGAGTAGAGAAAGTCATGTGAGTGCATCACATCAGATTTTTATAAATTTCTGTGCCAGTTAGATGTTGGCTCTTACTTTTTAGAAACCTGTTAATTTGTACTTCTGCAGCCTTTGTGTTCCAATTTTGGCCTAACTTTCATTATGTTTGCCATGAATAGGCAGAAGTAGTTATCTATTGTTTGGCAATCAATACATTTTTTTCTTGAAATTCCCTTCAGGTTTTTCCAAGATATTAATGCATTTATTTGTTCTTCAGGAATGTGTGTTTGAGACTAGATATACAAGATGATGGAACTGTCCCTCCCTGAAGTTTGATGTAAATAGCATTAGCAACGATTCATTGTTTATATGCCAATTTATTATTATTATTATTATTATTATTATTATTATTATTATTATTATTATTATTATTATTATTATTATTGTTATTATTGTTGTTGTTGTTGTTATTGTTATTATTATTATGATTACTACTACTACTATTACGGATAGGGCTAGGGCTAGGGCTAGGGCTAGGGCTAGGGCTAGGGCTAGGGCTAGGGCTAGGGCTAGGGCTAGGGCTAGGGCTAGGGCTAGGGCTAGGGCTAGGGCTAGGGCTAGGGCTAGGGCTAGGGCTAGGGCTAGGGCTAGGGCTAGGGCTAGGGCTAGGGCTAGGGCTAGGGCTAGGGCTAGGGCTAGGGCTAGGGCTAGGGCTAGGGCTAGGGCTAGGGCTAGGGCTAGGGCTAGGGCTAGGGCTAGGGCTAGGGCTAGGGCTAGGGCTAGGGCTAGGGCTAGGGCTAGGGCTAGGGCTAGGGCTAGGGCTAGGGCTAGGGCTAGGGCTAGGGCTAGGGCTAGGGCTAGGGCTAGGGCTAGGGCTAGGGCTAGGGCTAGGGCTAGGGCTAGGGCTAGGGCTAGGGCTAGGGCTAGGGCTAGGGCTAGGGCTAGGGCTAGGGCTAGGGCTAGGGCTAGGGCTAGGGCTAGGGCTAGGGCTAGGGCTAGGGCTAGGGCTAGGGCTAGGGCTAGGGCTAGGGCTAGGGCTAGGGCTAGGGCTAGGGCTAGGGCTAGGGCTAGGGCTAGGGCTAGGGCTAGGGCTAGGGCTAGGGCTAGGGCTAGGGCTAGGGCTAGGGCTAGGGCTAGGGCTAGGGCTAGGGCTAGGGCTAGGGCTAGGGCTAGGGCTAGGGCTAGGGCTAGGGCTAGGGCTAGGGCTAGGGCTAGGGCTAGGGCTAGGGCTAGGGCTAGGGCTAGGGCTAGGGCTAGGGCTAGGGCTAGGGCTAGGGCTAGGGCTAGGGCTAGGGCTAGGGCTAGGGCTAGGGCTAGGGCTAGGGCTAGGGCTAGGGCTAGGGCTAGGGCTAGGGCTAGGGCTAGGGCTAGGGCTAGGGCTAGGGCTAGGGCTAGGGCTAGGGCTAGGGCTAGGGCTAGGGCTAGGGCTAGGGCTAGGGCTAGGGCTAGGGCTAGGGCTAGGGCTAGGGCTAGGGCTAGGGCTAGGGCTAGGGCTAGGGCTAGGGCTAGGGCTAGGGCTAGGGCTAGGGCTAGGGCTAGGGCTAGGGCTAGGGCTAGGGCTAGGGCTAGGGCTAGGGCTAGGGCTAGGGCTAGGGCTAGGGCTAGGGCTAGGGCTAGGGCTAGGGCTAGGGCTAGGGCTAGGGCTAGGGCTAGGGCTAGGGCTAGGGCTAGGGCTAGGGCTAGGGCTAGGGCTAGGGGCCGGGGCCCCCCTTGTCATATCCTACTTTATTGCTATAAATGCTGTATGTGTGTTACCTCATCATCATGCAAATTGGTATATGTACTGCCTTTAATAGGTGGTCCCACTTAAAGAATAGACCACTGAGGTGGAAGGTTTCTATTGGGGCCCAAATTGAATAAATCAATGTTAAGTTTTGTAATAAGCAACATTTCGATTGG
>CM060962.1:301662200-301824700 GCA_030765045.1 Tenodera sinensis
CGTATTTATTAAAGGATCTTCTGAAGTACTAAACAAATACAAGACAATTCTGGAAGATTTACTGGAAGAATTTAAAATCCGATTTAATGATCTGAAGACCATGGACACAGACTGGAGGTTGTTTAACAACCCATTTGCATTCGATGTTAAAGATGCACCACACTCTTTGCAGATGGAATTAATCGACCTCCAGAACAACACACCTCTGTGGACTTTAGGACTGTTTCGTACACTACCCAAAGTGAAGTTTCCAAATTTATGTCTCTTTGGCAGTCTCATTGTAGCTATGTTTGGTACAACATATTGTTGTGAGCAGTTTTTCAGTAAGCTGAACAATGTCAAAACTGCTTCACGCAGCAGTTTAAATGATGAAAATTTAGTGCACATATTGCGATTGCAATGTTCAAATTTGCAGTCAGAATGACGAAGTAATGAAGCACAAAAGATTGCACGTTGCAACAGTGACTCAGTAAGTAGCACTCCAGGTTTACGTGATTTACGAAGTGTTTTAGTTTATTGCATATTAATATACTTCAAAGTCTTGCAAGTCTAAATAGCATTGTAAAATCTGAAAATATAACACTACAACATATATGTAAATATTGTATAGTGTTTAATTTTGTGTTTGTAATAAATTACAATTAAGCAACACGTGTACGCCACAGACTGGTTCATGTGCCTTTATTGCACGCAAGTATGGGACGGTAGAAACCTGTTTTTTCTCACGCGAACACACGACGCCCCCAGGCCTGGTCTAGATGCCACCATTCTTTCCATCACTTTTGCAATAACACTGGTCAAAGATATTGGCCTGAAACTATTAATATTGTTGGAGGGTTTGTTTTTCTTTAAAATCGGGATGATAATGGCTTTTTTCCAGTTGGAAGGTACAGTCATTCTCCAACACGTGTTATACAATTTAAGTAGGATTTGTTTTCCTTTCCTGCCAAGGTGTTTAATAAACCCTGGGTGGATCTTGTCAGGTCCTGGAGATTTTTTGTTCTGTAATTGTTCTATTGCTAAATCTAGTTCTGTTTCGTTAAAATCCTGAATAAAAATATCATTTCGTATATCTTTTGGCTTATTAGTTTCTCTGATAGTTTTTTGGATAGCTTTATCTTGTTTTTTATACGCTTGGGGTATTCTTTGTGACTGAGCATAAAACTTGTTAAGGGATTCTGCTATTTCCCTATCTGTAGTTAAGCTTTTGTTATTGTTTTAATGGTTCAGTTGTATTTTTTGATAATTTTGTTTTATTAAGGAATTTGTATATTTTATTTCCATCTTTCCTATAGTCCATATGTTCTACAAAATTTGTGAAACTGGCCCTCTTTGCTGTAATTAATTTTCTTAAAAATGGCTGCTTTTCTTCTCCAGTTTTGTACATCTTCTGGACACTTGGTTCTTTCGGCTTTGACTCTTGCTATATTTCTTTCGTGTTTTAACTTAAAGATGGAGACCAAAAGTAGCTATATTTCTTTAACTTTCCTTTGGGGAGATGTGTTTTGGCTGCTGTCAATAATATTTCACAAATTTTTTTATTCATTTCATCTGTTGACTTGAACTCTGATGCTTACAGTATATTACACTTCCCTTCTATCTCATTTTGGAAACTGGACCAATTTGCTTTTTTAAAATTCCAAGAAGTTTTAATTTTTGGTTTGTTACTTTTATTTATTAGACCTCTTATGGAGTTTATGGTGATTCTGTGGCCTGAACCTGGGTCTTCTATTATTTCTCTTTTTGTATTGTCAATTATGTCAGATGACACCATCAGAAGATCAGGATTTGTACCCGAACCATTATAATGAAGGTAAGTGGGTGGATCATTTGGATTAAATATTAATTCCATTGTTGATGAGTTTAATAGGTCTTCTATGACTCTTCCTGCTGAATTTATATCTCTGTAGCCCCACCTAGGGGAGTGTGCATTAAAATCACCTATTAAAAATACTTTTGGGTTCTATGGGAATAGAATTTAAATCTAGTGTATTGTCTGGAGGATTGTAGATACTGTAAATTCTATAGTGGTGGTTACTTTTCCATACTTCAATTTTAACTATTTGTGATTTATCTTGTTCTTCCATTGTTTTTTGGATTTGAATAGTAGCTTTCATATTTATTTTAATTCCTGTAAGAATACCACTTGCTATTTGATGAGCTTTTGGAAGTATATGTGTAGTGTACTGATCCATTTCAAAGTATATTTCCTGTTCTTCTGATATATTGGCTTCTTGTACTGTGAAGACATCTATATCTTGGTCTTTTAATATTTTCATTAGCTCTTGTTTTTTAGGCTGGGACATGCCTCCTGCATTCCATTGTAGAATTCTTAAAGTATTGGAATTGTTGTGATGAAATTTGCCTAAAGATGTCCCCACCTGGAGATCCGATTGACAGTTTTAACTCCGGAATGTTTATCTTTAGGACTCATACTCATGTATGTGGCTTTCATGTAACCGTTTTCTTAACGGGCACCAGTTTTACAATGTGGCAGTTACATCACCCGACTTAAACCCCCATTTTGCAAGGGGGACCACACCTATCGTTGGTCAACGGGTCCACCGGACCTAGCCTGGAGGACTAAATAGGTGGTATTTAGATCCACCGACCTTCCTCTCATGTGCCTCTGAGGGACGCTGTTGTGCTGTGATAGGCCAGCACATATGTAAATGACATTTCCTCCATTTTAGATGAAACAGTTACACCGCTGTGATTCGGTCCCCAGAGCCTAATCTGTTAAAAGCAGGGTGCACCACGGGCAAGATGAGGATGGGAATTGGGTAGGAGAGGCTGTAGGAGGCGCATCACTACCCCTTACACTCTTACTACCCTTACAAAATGTTACTGTACAAAAAATGTAGGTCTCATAACACAATTTATCTAATTGAAATTCGTTTTTGCATTAACCATTTCCAGGATATTGTTTTATTATTTGTCAATTTAGTTACTATTTGCATTTTGTCACAGTAATGCAAAAAGCATACAGAATTTCAAAGTATCACATAGCAATCTGCTTTTTAAAAATCTTGCTTTAGTCTACTTATACCTACAACAATCCATAAATGTATAATAAAGTTTTATGTCAGTTAACAAGTAGCCTGAAGAATCTTTCTTTAGAAGAGTGAAAAGAGAAAGTCCTGTGAATACAACTCATCTGATTTGTTTATATGCACACAGCCCTAAACATGGATGTTTCTGTTAGGAAATTTCCCAAGGAGTGTGCTAAATTAACTGATAGGTTTATTAACTCAGTTCATATTTTGAATATGAGTCAGTCACCTACTCGACAATAGCTTGAGTTGCATGAAATTTTTGTTGTAATTATGAATCTTATATAGTGGTCTAGTATGAGTTCAGAGTATTATGAGAGTGGGAGTACTCTGCATTAAAACATAAAACTGCGCACATAACCCAGTGTGGCGAAGTTGCTTTCTGGTATTGATTTCATATAGTTGTCACAAAATTAAGAAAAGGCACAAAGAATGTACTGTTGATGACCTGACAATTGGGAGTGTGGTTACTGCAGTGTCCTTGCAGCTTGGTTCCACTCTCCGTCGCACATGTCCTTCTTGATTGTCCGCAATACGGTCATGAGCGTCAGTCCCTAGGCCTGGGCCTTACACTGTGCTCTGTTTTAGGCAACGACGCAGTAGCTGTCAATACAGCACTGCGGTTTGTTGCCAAGATTGATTTTTGCAAGCAAGTGTAAGGTGCTTTTATATTGGCGGATATTGACTTTTAGTTGTTTTTACTTTGGATGTTATTCTGGTTTTTACCTTTTAAAGATTTTATCAGTTTTAAGTTTTATAAGTCTACGTTTTTACCAGTTGTTTAACTTTTAACTGTTTTAGCTCTCGGTTTTAGACTTTTTAACCTTTTTTAAGTTATTTTAACTTTCACCTTTTAGCTTTTTAGGGTGAGGTTTTATTGTTGGCTTGTTTTTATTCTGTGAACTTAGGGCCCTAATGACCTAGTTGTCGATGGGCCCTTAAACAATACTCACTCACTCACCCCCTTGCAGCTTGGGGAAAGTCGCTGTTTGCATTGCCTACATTGCCAAATAGTATTTTGTTCGACTTGCTGTCAGCTGTACTGAACTTGAGCACATTTTATGTTGTATTTATGCTATATTAATACAAACTTAATAACAAAGTAACCTCAGGTCACAGAATACTCATGAATAAATGCACAGGCCACACTGTTCCCTGGAAACTGACAGTATATGATCTCTGGATCTGACGTTTCACATCTGTGATGAGTTGGAGGGGGAAGGTTAACATTGCCACTGTATAGTAATGAGTTTTGGAAAATGGATTCTCATAATTATCTTAACAATGAAAGTATATTATATCTGTTATGGGTGGTAGTTGTTACTTTTGGCAATATTGGAAGCAAGTAACGCACTAGATGTTAAAACTTTCTGCTAGCACCAATCAGCGGTCTTGTGGCGACTCATGATACATGGACTGTGAAAAGGAGTTGCTCTTCTTTAATGATCTTTTTGGCATGACTCACTTTGTTTTCTCATGTAATGTTATTAGTAGTTTTGTTTTGCATATCTAGTTACATTGTTTTATGTTATGTAGTACAATAATTTAGTTTCATAGATTAATGTGTTATTTTAAGCAAAAACTACATCTGATGAATCCCAACGTGATGAAACAACAATTCCGTGAGTACATGCGTTCAATTAATCAATTGTAGTTATCATTGCACATGTATGCCATGTCCAACCCGAACGAAACCAAACGCCAGCATGAAAGTTTCACGAGTTGCGGTAAAAATACCGCCGTTCTGGCGTAAAAATGTCAAAATATGGTTCATACAAGTTGAATCTCAATTTATTACCGCCGACATCACTAACGAGAGGACCAAATACCATTATATTTTAGGGTCGGTCTGGGTGGCTCAGTTGGTTAGATGCTGGCCTACTGTTTCCAAGGTCACGGGTTCAAATCCGGCCCAGGCCGATGGTTTTTAAGTGTGCTTAAAAACGACAGCTCCATGTCAGTAGATTTACTGGCATGTAAAAGAACTCCTGCGGGACAAAATTCCGGCACACCGGCGACCCTGATGTAATCCTGGCAATTGACAGCGTCGTTAAACAACAATATATATACATTATATTTTAGGATCTCTAGATGCTGAAGTTGTCGAATTGATGTCGGATTTCATAACCAAACCTATGTCACCTGCTCCATATATGGACTTAAAGGCACGTATTGTCGCCGAATTCGAAGAATGTGAGAAGTGGAAGGCAAAAAAGTTACTCACGGAACTTGAATTAGGAGACAAGAAACCATCCTCTCTACTCAGGGAGATGCGTGCTCTGGCGGGATCACAAGTAACTGATGACTTTTTAAAAACTATATTTTTGCAACGGCTTCCTACCAATGCACGGTCAATCTTAGCAGCTAGTCAAGATGTAAGTTTGGATGCAATGGCCCTATGGCTGATAAAGTCTCATTGCTAGGCATGGCTTCCAAATGTAGCACTGTGTTGTGATGCGAAAATTATGCTGTTGGTTCACGTTGGATCGCCATTTGTAGCGGAATATATGATGGTCACGTTGTGTCGCCCTTTGATGTGGAATTGATGTTGTTCGCTCCGGCTCGTTCAGCATGAAATCTCTTTAATCCCGGGTATGCGTAGGTATGTTTATAGATTACCCCAGAAGAACTTTTGTATATTATTTATTTTTTACTCTCTGACACTTTCGGGAGTTATGCCGACTTTCTATACCTAGAGATACTCGCAGAAGATCGCACTCACGTGTGTACACCACAACGTCCACCACCGGTCTGGGGCGAGTGATCACGCTTCCTGGCGTACCCACGCTAGGAAAACGTTCTCTCCGATTTTAAATTTTATGACGTCATCCACAAGAAAGCCTCGTATCCAAAATGCTATTTCATTCCTTTTCCCAATTTAGAAATGTCCCTTTCTATTATAACATGTTCTTTTTTGAATTTCGAATATATAATTACCTTTTTATGATTAAACGATGTTTACTTTATATTTTATTAAACATATCGCGCGACTTTTAAGGTTGTCAGACCTGAATTGTGACCGTGATTTTAAACTATGTGGTATGACGTCATGACTCGTTAATTTCAAACCAATAATGCGTTTATCCTACAAATTTAACGACTATTATTTACTCATATCTTGCTCACCTTACAACACTTCCTACTCTATTATCTTATTTATGTTATTACTCAACACTTATCGCAAATCTCATATCCGGCAATTAAATTAAAACGTATCTTTATCAAGCCCATTCGATTTGAAATCTAAATTTCGGTATCAGTTGCCAACTCCATTTTACAAGGATCACGTTGTTTCACTTGCTTTTGTGTTTGTGCAGGGTTTTTTTTCCGCTTGGTAAACAGTATAACAACTGTCTCCATATTCTACTATTCTATGATCATTTATATGCATACTGTCCATGTAAATTTATGAAGTAGCAGTGCAGTATGCAGATGTATGAAGTATTTCAAATATCCTGTTTGAAATTTCTGCTAAAGAAATAGCAACACATCACGAGGCCTTGAGAAATGTCAGAGCCAGAGATCCACTGGCCGTACAATAGATTGTCTATTGGAAAAAGCAAGGAAGAGAGAACATTTTAAGGTCTCTACACCCTCCGTTTGTTTTGACTCCAGAATCCACTCCATTCGACTAAGGCATGTTGTGATTATACACTCTTACAAAGAAGCAGCACATTCTTTGAACCGTTTGCAAGAAGTATAGTAGGTGTACAAGTTGTGTTCAAAAAGTGTCAGACTTTTAGTCAAAAATACATTTATTGACTTGGAGGTCTGAAACACTAATCGCCTTGAGAAGTAGTCTCCTTGTAATGCACACACTTCTCTCATTGCTCCCTACATTGTTGGAAGTAGATTGTAGTTTTTGGAATGGTGAGAAGTTGGGCTGTCATGTTCCACGTGATGTTTCTCTCGACTCAAATTGGGTCCATTTCAGTGCCATTTTGAGCTTGGGAAAAAGCCAAGTCACAGTTTCAAGTGAGTAGGGAGCCTGACACACCACAGGAATGCTGTGTTTGACGATGGAAGCCTGAATCAAATGTGCAGAATGGGCGGGTCCAGTGTTGAGTCTCTGTACAAATTTGGTAGACAGTCTCCTCATGCCCAAATTCTTGGACCTAACTCGCTCACAATGTCTTGGACTTGATACAGTGGTCATACAAGACCACAGTCTGCAGTTAAGTGACATTCTCATTTTGGATTGTTGAGGGCCACTTAATTTGGTTTGCTGTCTGCTAATGTGTAGCCATCTTTGAAGTAGTTATACCATTCCTTTATCTGTGAAGTGCTCATGGCATCATCCCTGAAAGAAGTCTGTTGAATCTGGTGAATGGTTTCCACTTGTGTATTGCTAAGCTTTTGGCAAAATTTGCTGCAATATTGCTGCACCAGTTCTGTTGTTTTACAAAAACTGAAATCCAATGACCACACACATCACATCTTCACTCATAGGCTGGCTGGCAGTGACAGACGCTTTCTGGCAGAGAAAAAATTCATAACTGCATGTGAATGTTCCCTCCACATCCCCACTGAAGGAAGCGTCCTGTGCTTCATTGGTTTATGCAGGAAAAACTAAGGTTTGATATTCTTGAACACATCTTGTTTACCGTGTGTTTGTGTTTCTGGGAGTAGACATGTGGAGCGTGTTATAATTTGTGGCATTTTCAAAGATGCTTTCTGCATGTTTTACTCTTATAGCTTATTTGTTAATGGCTTGCACACTATTACTTTGTCCCATAATGAGTACTAGTGTTTAGAAATTGTTGAAAATGGTGTCCATTTGCAATCACACATGCCTGACAGTTTTTAATGAAATGCTAACGTTCTTCCGCAAACATATTCTGTTTCTAATATTGTGTTAGTTCACCAGCTATGTAGGTTACTGTTGGATCCCAGGTGGGTGGAGCTACGGGATGTAGTTTCATGTGTAACAGCGAGGGGATGTAGTTTCATGTGTAACAGCGAGGCTCACCGGTACCGATTTCCAGATCACAGTTCAGTTTTTACTGCCAAGCTGTTTGCTATATTTTATTCTCTACTGTTTATCTCCAGCTCAGTTTCAGGCAGTTTTATCATGTGTTCACACTCTTGAGTGCCATTCAGTCTTTGTAACAGTTTATTGGCACTTCAGCATTCGTTGTAAAACTCCAGACACTCATTTCACAATTGCTTTCTCACGGATACCAGTTGCTTTTTACTTGGCCCCCAGGCCATGTGGGTATTCCCTGCAATGAGGGTGCGGCTGCTAAGGTTGCATGCCATTTGTCGGATGTTACCACACACACCCTTTCTTATGTCGATTTGCAGTGCCATTTCCACCGACATCTTTTATTGGTCTGGCAGTGGTCGTGGGAGGCATTTTCTTGCACCCAATTGTGGACAATTAAGAACAGCCGGCAACCCTGGATGACATTCTGCCTAGATTCCAGGCAGGCAGAAGTTCACCTGGCTGAGGATAGGTCACACGTGGGCGACCTATGGGCATTTTCTCCTTGGGGACCTGGAGCCTATATATCCTTCATGTAAGATTCAGCGTTCTGTGGCCCATATCCTTATAGACTGTCTGCAATACACTTGTGAGCACCAGTCTGTTGGTCTGGGTTGTACACTTGCCTCAATCTTGGATGACAAGCCAGTGTCTATTTGTAAGACACTGCGGTTCGTTACCCAAATTGGGTTTGCTAAGCCAGTATAACATGTGTTTTTAGTTGTTTAAGATTTTTAACTTTTTAGCATTAATTTCTACCTTTTTGGCCTTTGTGTTTTACTTTTGCTGTTTTAACTGTTTAGTTTTAATGTTCTGTTTTAGCTTTCACTTTTTACCCATTTTAGTGCATGGATGTTTCAGGTTTTTAAGTTAGCGCACTCACGTGCCGTTTGGTGCTTTTTATCTCTTTGTGCTTTTGTCTCTTTTAACCTTCACCTTTTAGCCAGCTAGCTGCAAATTTTAAGTTTTTATATTCTGACTTTGGGTCCAAATGACCTAGCTGTTGACGGGCCCTTAAACTCATCCATCCAAATAATTGGTGCAGCAGAGCAAAGGCACAGTACACCTGAAATAGAACGTCCTGTGATAGGATCGTCTCCATGGTTAGCATCATTGTATCACTTCAAGACACCTTTGTTTACATTGTTATTGTAGACAATTCAGTAGTTGTTCCTCTCTTCTTCTTTTACTTTCCCTGCTGCCATTAGGCGTCGGGTTCTTCAGCCACTTTCTGTATTCGATCCTATCCTGCGCCAACCTGTGTATTCCTCTCATTGTCGTCCCATGTCCGTCTGCCCTCTTTCCATATGTTGTCTCCATTCTATCCTAGGTCTTCCCCTTCTTCTCTTCCCCTCCGCTCTTGCTTCAAATGTTCTTTTAGGTAATCTTTCTTCATTCATCCTTACTAAGTGTCCCAGCCATCTTAGTTGATTTCTTTCCATTGTCTTCATTATACATTCCTGTTTTAGCTTTTCTCTGATTTTCACTTTTCTAACTTGATCCCTCTTAGTATACCTGGCTACTGTCCTTTAGTATTTCATCTGTGTTGCTGTTAATCTACTTGCATCTCTATCCAATACTGTCCAGCTTTAAATCTCATATAATAAAACTGACTGGTATATCACCTTATATATTCTTATTTTAGTGGTTGGACTTCTCTTTTACCAATTATAATATTAATTTGGTAATATATATTTATTGCCTTCCCGATTCTATTGTTAATCTCTTGATCTATTCTTCCATTTTTAGTTAGAATCACCCCTAAATATTCAATACTTGTCACATTTTCTAATTTTTCACCTTTCCAGAAAATTTGTGTTTCTGTCTCTGTTTCCTCTTTACCAATTATCATTACTTTACTTTTTTTGCATTTAGATTCATACCTTTCTCTTCCAATGTACTAGCCCATTCTGTTGTTGATTGTTGCAGATTCTCTTGGTTTTTGCCATTAAAACTATATCATCTGCATAAATCAGAGCTTGCACGTATACTGGTCTCAGTAATCTACTCTCATTTTGTTTGTTCTTCTCTTACAATGTCTGATTATTTGATTCATAAAGATATTAAACAACAGAGGGCTCAAACTATCCCCTTGTTTAACTCCACTTCTCATTTCAAATTCCTCCGAAAGTCTTGCTGATATTCTAACTGTCCCTATTACTTTTCCATGTAAACTCTTTATCACTTTAATCATTTTCTCTAACATTTAATTCCCTTAGGGTTTTCCATATCTCCTTACGTGGTACCGTATCTAAAACTGCTTTTATATCTATAAAAGCTACGTATATCTTCTTTCCCCTACTCAATCTTAAATCTGCTGCTTGTCTTATTGTAAAAATTGTTTACTTGAGTTTGCCTTTCATCTCTAAAGGCAGTTTGTTCCTCTTCCATCTTTCCCTCTACCTCCTTTCTTAATCTTCTTTCAATTATTCTTTTGTACAATTTAAGGGGTACTGATGATAGACATATCGCTCTATAGATCTCACATTTCAACGTTTCTCCATTCATATATATCGGTATTATATTTTTTTTGCCAATCCTTCGGTATTTTCTCAAGATTCCATGCCTCATTCTTTATTTTAACCAAATAATCATGTGCTCTGCCCCCTGCATACTTTACCATTTCTGGTGTATCTTGTTCCATCCTGCCGCCTTTTTGAGTCTCATTTTTTCCATAGCAATCTCCAAATCAATTCCATATATAAGGTATTTCTTCCGTCAAAATCTCTTCTATATTCTCAGTCTCCTGTGCTCCCTCTTCTTCCTCCTGATTTACTCCTCTGAACACTGATCTATAATAATCAGATCATACCTTCATAATGTCATTTAACTCTCGTTTTCACTTCGTTATTCTTATCTGCAATGTTTCTATACTTTTCCCCTCTTATAGCCTTTAATCTTTTGACTAATTGCCAAAATTCTCTGTTATTATTATTATTGAATTTCTTTCCCAAAATCTTCCCAAGATTTACTTTTCACTTTTCTCGTTCTTTTAGCTATGTTTTTTTTTTTCAGCATAATTTTCCCAATTTGTATTCGTTCTATTTTTATTATATTTTTTCCATGCAATTTTCTTCTCTTTAACTATTAGTTTAGTAGTCTCATTCCACCATTTTGTCTCCTTAGATCTCTCGCCAATCTTCGAGATACCACATATTTCCTCAGCTGATTTAAGGTTTCCTTTAGCCTTGTCCATTTCTCGTTTATGCACATTTCCTCCCAATTTTGAATTTGATCTTTCTATTTGTCTCTACATAGTCCTTCCTTTTTTCTTTATCGTTCAAAATCTCTGTTTTTATCCTTTCATATTTAGCTCCCTTTATTCTTCTTGGTTTCCTGAATCTTGTATCGCATATTAATAGTGTATGTTCTGTTGACATTTCTACACTTCTAAATACTCTCACATCCGACACTGCATATCTTGTATTTTTAGTGAATGTGAAGTAATCTATTACACTCTTAGCACTTCGATTAGTAGCTTCATATGTTATTTTATGAATTTCGTTCCATTTTCATTTAACATTTTTTCTCCATGTTTTCCCATACATCCATGGCCTTTTCTATGATCTTGGCCAACTCTTGCATTCCAATCTCCCATTATAATTACATGATTATTCTCTTGTCTTGCTTTATCTATTTCTTCCTGTAATTTTGTATAGAAAGTCTTTGTCTATCTCATCCTTATCCTCTGTAGGTGCATATATCTGGAAAATGGATAGTTTTTCTTTTAAAATTACATCTATTCTCATTCTTGAGTTTATAGCTTGCCAACTCTTTACTTTTGTTTCCATTTCGGCCGATAATATAATCCCTACTCCTTCTTTAGCTCTTACTCCTCTCTCAACTCCTGAGAATCTAAGGGTATATCCTCTATCTAAAGTTAATTCTCCTCTTCCTTTCCTTTTTGTCTCACTCAGACCTAGGATTTCTAAATTATATGTAATCATTTCATCCACTATCTCCACTTCTTTCCCAGTCAATGAAGTTGTATTCCATGTCCCAATCCTAATCCTTTTCCTTTTCATTTCAGGTCGTCTACATATTATCTGTCCGGCTCTCTCCTGATTTCTCTGAATATAAATAGTTCGCTCAGCCCAACGCTGAGCTAGCCTGGTGGAGGGGCTGCCTCCTTAAGACCTCCAGGCCTGTCTGATTTGTTTAGGGTTTACTCCCCTAGCCTTTGGAGAACCAACTCTCTATGCTACAAGGCAGCAGCAAACCAGAGCCTCTTCTGCCAGTCGAGGTTACTGATGGGCCTTCTTGGTTACTGTAGCTGTCCTAGGGCACACAAGGTTCCCACCGTACTTCACGCCATCAGACACTTCCCTACTTCCTGTTGCCACCCCTCGGGACGAGGACCACAGAGGTTGGATTTTGAGGGTCGTTGTTCCTCTCAGATGTCACAAAATCTGCTTGACTGTGTTTACATCTTGTTCAGTTGGTTTTCTCAAGATTTCTAGATCTATTTCATTGTCATAGGCAATATCAGGTCTGTTTCCACACATCAGATATGTTAGTGCTCCAACTGCTTGTTTGTAAAAGCATTCTGATTATGAGAGTATGCATTCAAATTATTGTCTTTAATGATTGGATTACTAATAGATCTGCATTTGCTCATGCCAAATTGTTGCAAAATCTTTTGTGTAGGGTCCCTTGCTCACTTCAATGGATCTATCTTAGCCTCTTAATTTCGAGGTCCAAGAAAAATAATGCTGGTGTAAGAGTGACTGAATGTGATTTCTAAAGTCTTGAAGTTTACCCTCATCAGTTGCAATCAGTATATCATCCACATAAAGAATAAAGAAAACTGAGATTGTTCATCAGGCAAAGAGGAACTAACAAGGAACGTTTCACTTCTTTGGAATCCTAATCCAATATTGTGTTAGTGAACTCATTCCAACAGCGTGGCACCTGTTACAGACTAGATAAGCTTTCGACATGAAAACATCTATTCACTCATCAAATACAGTGATAGCCAGTCAAACTTTCTTGTGTTACAAAATGCCACCAGATTTCAATTGCTCATAACTATGAGACTAATAATGTGATAATGGTTGAGGTTACAATGGATAGAGCATGCCTGTATGTGTTTGTCATGCAGCTTTTGTTTTGCCTGTGACATCGAGCTAGTGTGTCTGCACATGATTTTTGTGAATTAGTGTGTAAAATTATAAATTATTGCAGAGTGAAAGGACTCAAAGTGAAACAGTAAAAATATTTGCCAAAGTATGTGTAAAAAATCTGTATAAAATTGAAAATTGCAAAAAAAAAAAAAAAAAAAAACTTTAAAATGTCAGTTTACATGAATTGTAAATTTGTGCAGAATCATAGAAAACGCAAATCAGAGAAGGCTTGCATCAAAAGGAAATTAAAAAGTCCAGGGCTGAGCAAATTCGACAGCTACGGCAGCATCGAGAACCAAATGAAGAAATGGTGCAGAGCAATAACGTAGGTGGCCCATCGGGTGTACAGTGCCCACCGATGATCCAAGTGTCCATGGATCTTGTGCAGACATTGGAAGGCAATATAGAAAGTAGTGATAATATAGACAATGATTTTATCCCAACATTTTCACAGAAAATTGATGGCATGGATCTTGACTACGCCTGTCAGTTTTTTATTAACCAACAAGCTTCATAAGAATTGTAATTCTTCTTATAATTATCATTGTACCCTTTGGGCAGCTTCATATGTACAGTTTCCTTTAACTTGCCATAAAGAGAAGCAGTTGATACCTTTACTTGAGCAAGTTTCATATTTTCCTTTGGTGCAACACTTACTAGTAATTAAATGGATAAGGTTTTCACTACAGGACTGAAGTTTTGGTCATAATCAGTACCTTTTTGTTGCAAGAAACCTTTAATTACCGCTCTTGCTTTATATTTTCAATTGATCCTTCATCATTGGTTTTCACTTTATAGACCCATTTACATGGAGTGACCTTTCCTGCAGGTAATGCATCTAAAATTCATGTTTGATTTTCTTGATGTGTAACCATCTTGCATTCATGGCTTCTTGTCAGTTGTCTGTCATCTGAATTCATTGCATTTTGATGACAGACTACTGGCAAGAAGCCAAGAATGCCAAGTTGTCTTTCCATTTCTGTGAAAGCTGATTTAATTTCATGCTTGGATTGTCTTCGTATTTCTCGTAATCTTCAGGTTATTTATGAAGCTTGAAATTTACTACAGGACAATTCAATGCTCTCTGTATTACTTTCTCTTGAAAAAATCACATGATCTGATTAACTTATCATGTTTGCACCAAATTTGATAACCTTCATCGTGGTCATAGTCTGACCACCTTTCACTGCTTTTCTATTCAGCATCTTCATTTGTTATTTTGGAACATGAACATAGCACATAGTTCCTATTATTCTAGGTGCTTCAAACCAGGCTTCTTTGCATATCACAATTCATATTGGGGGAGGTCTTGGATACATATATCAGGTCCTGTTTAAGATATGTGCTGCTGTATTTATCATTTCTGTCCAAAATGACTTAGGAATGTTTCTGTACGAGTGCATTACAGCTGTAGCAGTATCAACAATTGTTCAATTTTCTCTCACTACCGTCATTCTGCTTTGGAGTATGACATAGTAAGACAAATTATACGTTCCTTCTCTAGAATCACTTTTACTTGATTGTTGTCAAATTCTCCATCACTTAAAGCTGCTTAATTGTATGTCCAGCAATCTTTGCTTCAGCTATAAACTTAGTTTATCAACACCTTCCGACTTCTCTTTAGTGATATACAGTTCCGAATTAGACACTATCTTTGACAAGTACAAAATACAGTAGATCCTGATAACTCGACCTAATGTGGACTAAGAGGCTGTCGAGTTACCAAAATGTTGAGTTTTACGGAATGAGGGATCTGTTATTCACAACTCGTAACATAATACTGCAAATTACATAAATACATTTTCTAGCACAATGTAGGAAACAAAAGTATAAAATATCCTAAAATGTATTAATATGTTAACTTGCCTTTCCTTCTTGTTCGACATTTTCACGACACAAACACAACACTAACAGTAAGCCTGAAATCTTGGAACCAGAATGCATTGTAACCAGAATTATGTAACCGAAAGTTCAGCTTCCCGCATACAGGGGTATTTTTAGATGTGGCAAATGACCTTACTAGGATCTGCGTGAGTGATATGGAAATTGATGATGGCGCTAACGCCTCTGTTTGCTTCCTTTAAATAAACAAGATTCAGCTGATAATGCGAGATGGCACTGTACTCAATCACGTATGGTTCGCGATGTTTATGTACTACACGGAAAAATAACGTGACAGTCCTTGGGTCCTATAAATACGAAAGAACTTGATCATAAACCATTGCGCAATTTGTCATGTCTAAAAAATACCTTTGTACTTTGTAAAGCAATAAACCTCCAAACCTTCCTAACAAGTGTTTGTGCTATGTACCCACATTAGTAGTGGGAAGCTTTTGGTTTTGTGACAGCGGCCTGCTTATGTTCTTACTAGATATTGAAGGTCAGTCCTTCTGTTACCGTCAAGGGAGAATGTGGTAGGTCATGTACATACAGTAATTAAAGTTTACCTATACTACATATTTATACTGCATCGTAGATAATGGAAATTATTAGTCAAGTTTAACAGTAAAAAGTAATAAAAAATAATAAAAAAGGTTGAGATACATGGAATGTTGAGTTATCGAGTTGAATTATCGGGATTCTTTTGTACCAATAACTTAATACAGACCTCTGGAATGGACCACCCAATATTTCCGTAAATTAGCCCTCCCAGCTGCAATGCTCTCTTTCTAATAGCAAAAGGATGTCTGTGAACCTTGCCATATATGCATCCTTCACACAGCTCTAAATCCATGTTACTTATATCATTAATTATTCAGTAACTTAACCACATTTCTAGTTAGCTATATTTGTTTATATTAGTTACACATATCTTTGATATGACCATGAAGTGTCTCAAGGCAAGGTAACTAAACAAGCACAAGTTGTTCATCTCGATATATTGTATTGGTTCCAAAAGAATAAAGAATTATTAAAAAAATGACGAATTGCGACAGTATCTCTGTTTGGATATGAAATGTCTGAATTTTTCCATAAATTGTTACACTTTTGTCAGCATGAAGCTGTTTTCATTATATAAATATTCGTTGTTCTGTTTTGAAGTTTTCATTAGGTATTTCAGTGAACCAAACTGCTGTAATGTATACACAATGAAAGAAGGAACATTAAAAAATGTACTTTTAGCAGGTGATCAATCTGATCTGATTTAATGCACACAGCAGCAGGTCTTCAATAACCATGTTTTGATAGATTAAGCAAGGAGTGACAACGGGTATCTGCAGCCTTTAGCTTTGATGCAATCAGACACACACAATATTATGTTTGTATTGGCTGATGTGTACACGAATCCACTGCATTTTCACTTTCTCTACTGGTAGGTAGAGGAAGTATTATATTCCACCCAAAAATTTGATGTCCAGATTTGATTTCACCAGAAATATATTTTGAGACCCCCTGAATCCAAAAAGAGCATTTTTAGAAAAAAGGTCTTTGTGTGTACCTGTCAGTCTGTGGACAGCATAACTCAAAAATGAAAAGTCAGTTAAGAACCAAAGTTGTTTAAGTTTAATGTCTTTCAAGGGTGCTACACAAAGATTTTTAAGAGAATAGCCACACCCTAAACTACACTTTACATGGAAAATTTTGATTTTCTTGAAAATGGCTAATGATTTTGATTAAAATGCGGTGTGATATTTGTATGACAAATGAAATGTATATTTTGAATTTTTTGGCTATAGCCTATGTAGTCCTATTTACTCTGGGTGGCTTTCGAATAACTTGTAAACCATAAGAGAGAGACAAAATCTTACTATACAAAAAACTCGCTAAAACACACAATTTATGTCTGAATAAGTTTTTTTTTTTTTTTTTTTTTTTTTTTTTTTTTTTTTTTTTTTTTTTTTTTTTAGAGTGAGCTATTTCGGAGATACTCATTATTTGTGTCCATTTTGGAAAACTTTTGTGAAGTGGAACATCCTTGTTTATTTTCTTATATGTTAAGCGTGCAAGGAGAACGGGATCTCAAAGCTTTAAAAGTTTTGACTATTGCTCAAAGCCTACTCTAATATTTCCCTTGTACCTACAAGGAAATAAGCAATAAGGTAATTTGTACAAATGTTTATCTCAACTAACACGAAGAAGATATAGGAATAAGAGTTTGTAAGAATGTTTTGTACAAGAGTAGAGAAAGTCATGTGAGTGCAACACATCAGATTTTTGAGATTTGCAACCCATTAGAATAAGACAAGACAGAAAATAAAGAAAATAATTTTTTCTGAACTTTCATATACATTAGTGGTTGATGCTATCCTTTGGTGCTTTTTAGCTTGTAAGACATGAAAAGGCTATACTTTCAACATTATTGCACATTTTAGATTACATTAAAAAATTAAGGTAATTAAGTATGTTGCAGATAATCAATCACCATTTCCTATTCTTTTAATAAATAGGGATACTAAGTTTTTGCTAGTGTTCATAATCTCATTCTTGAGTTCCCCCACATGTCTATTTGTCTTTTCTGTCAGCTCTTTCCGTACCTCTACTTTGTTCCAGTAATCCATCCAATTGTAACAGTTTTGTCATGTCAGTTGTTTTTCCTTGACTGCCATGTTTGTTGTAATGTTTAATGCCTGCTTTTACTACATACGGCACTGCAGGTGGTGACACTGATGATACATGGAAAGAATATGGAGTACCGGTGGATTGAGATGGCGGGGGAACCTGGAGGAAACCTTCCCCAGCGCCACTTTGTCCACCAGGAATCCCACATGCAGTTGACTGGGATCGAACCCAGCCTGCTTTGGTTTGAAGCGAATGGTCTAACCACTCGACTATGGTGCGGCTGTGGCTGCCATGTTTGTTATGCTCTTCCTTTCATTGGCACTGCCTCTTTCCTCTGCCGAATTATTGTGCAACATGCTGTATAAGCCGAGCAAGAATTGCAGGATTTGTTTTATGGTTAGCCACCTGTTAGTGCTTCATAAGAGAGATGTTTTCCTTAGTTCAAGTCTCTACAACTGTTTCAGAATGAAAAAGTTAATTATGTGGATGGCATGAAAGATTGTAAAAATCAGAGTTAAAAATTTACTGGGCTAGAAACTGCATTAACTTGCAGCATATCTCGGTTTTGGTTTGTCCTGGACCTTATTTTGATTTTCCTTGCAGAATTAAGTCTGCTAATATTTCTGTTGACTGCATAAGATTTTGGCTGGGTGCTCTTTCACACAACTGTGTGCAAAAATAGTGTTCTTTTATTCACATCTGTTTTGTTTGGATATATATGAATAACACATTATAAGGGAACTTTAAATTGTTTACAAATAATGCCAAATTGAGGTGTTTTGTAAGAAAAAAATGAATCCCACTTTTATACCAAAATTTAAAATTTGTATTCACTTTAAATAGTATTCCTGTTTATTAATGTATAAAAATTAATTGGAAAGTCAGGTCACCTATAGGAAGGGTAATTGTTACTCTAAAAGCAATTAAAATAACTCGTGGAATAAGGATTTGGACCAATAATTTCTAATTGGACCAGTAATTTCTAATTTCAAAATATAGCACCTGTTTTGTTGCTCAATATGAAACACCTGTAATTAAAAGGCCGCCTGGTAAGCGGAAGGTCTGTGGTTCAAATCCCAGTTGTGGCATTGAATTTTTAAGTTCAAGTTCTACCTCTCAAACTTTTCTCGCACACGGCTTGTGTGTTTAAAAACACCAACAGTAAGTTTGTTGGCATAAATAATAATTACTGGTTTAAAGTAGTATCTTGTTAACTCAATTCTACTCTTAATTTATCCCCATAAATAAGGCTGTTTAAATTTACAATTTTGTTCTTGCTTCCAAACTTGAGGACAGGGACTAAAACTAACGCCTTTTGGCCCAGATTTATTTGCCATCATAATTGGTTTTTGAAATTGAATGGGTTATTGTAAAAGGGTGATCTCCCTCCTGTCCTCTCTCCTGCCCATCGAACATTCATACATGAACAGATTTGTAATGTACAAAGAGAACCAAAAACACAGGAACCGCAGTGCAGTGTTTTTTCCACTGCGCAAGCGGAAACACGATAATGCAGCTGTTGTACACAATGTCATGCAGTTGACTTGTTTTCCTCTGCTCTGAAACTGCAGTATTGAGGCACTATTGCTCAGTGGAGTTATTACCGTGTGCTTTATTATTTTGTCCTGTACTTAGTCACAAAGTGTGCTATGGCCCAACTTTTGTTTTCTACTCCACAGAGTGTATTTATTTATGATTCATATGTGTTGTGAAGAACTGGCTGTATTGTAATTTGCCTGTACTAGTCCTTGGCGCTCATCGCCAACTGCCGCTGTCATAGATCAGCGTGGGTGAAGCCATGCAACATTTTAAAAACTACTTTTAAAAGGCTTTACTTACCAATGTTATAAAAGGAGATGCTGAAACTGGCCACTGTTGTCCATACATTTTTGGCACCTCTAGGAAATCACTCAGCGTAGTTCACTTTGAGGAATGCTGGCAATTTCCTGGCAGGTATTTTGTTTTAATGCTTCCAGGGTGTGTGGGTTTGTCTTAATACTTTATGCTTTAAGTTACCCCAGAGATAGAAATCGCAGATCACCTGGAAATCTTCCTGCAATCGCACTTTCACTTGGCAAGCTGAGTTAATGCATACGAATCATAAATCCACGCTGTGAAGTAGAAAACAAAAGCTGAGCCATAACACAGTTTGTGACTAAGTAAGGACAAAATAATACAGCACACTGGTAATAACTCAACCACACGATAGTGCCTCAGCTCAATATTGCGCTTTCAGAGCAGAGAAAAACAAGTCAACCGCATGACCTTGTTTACAGCAGCTGCGTTATCATGTTTCCGCTTGCACAGTGGAAAAACTCTGTGCAGTGGTTCGTATGTTTTTGGGTCTCTCTCTATTAATACATTGCCACTTAAACATAAAAACTTATAGTTCATATAATCCATGTTGATGGAGTTCCCATCTATTATAATCAACATTAAAAATCTCATTTCTGTTATGCTAATATTCCATAATGAATCTTAAGCAACTGCCTCTTGCATGTGTATTGCAAGACCTTAGTAGCCCAATTTAATCTAATAGGCTAGACTTCTAGTGAGCATTTCCCTCCATTGGTACTCGAGAGGGGCAAGCATCACATGAATTCAATGCTCCTGCGATCAGAGCATTTTGGAAAACTTTAACACCTGCAGTTTTACAAGCCTAATATTCACTGATGCAAAGCAGTAAAGAGTTGATTCGTGGGGAAAGGAGGCCTGATTTGTAAACTTGAACATTGAACAGTACTTCCACACTTAGTTGTTCTACCCCACCAGTTTTTTATCTTGTCAAGACAAATGGAAAGTGTTATCTGTGCATGTTGCAATAAGAGCAGTGATAATGTAAAATTTAATTATATTTAGAAATAAGCTTGTGATAGAAAAATTAGGTTATGGTATTTCAGTTGTTCATCTGAACTGCAGATAAGTGGTGAATGCTATTTGTATTATTTGCAGGGATAGAGACAGAGACCGAGACAGAGACAGCTACAGAGATCGTGACAGACGAAGAGACCGTAGCCGTAGTAGAGATCGTTACCGCGATGACAGAAGAGGTGGCGGAGGTGGTGGTGGTGGTGGTGTTACTGCAAGAAATGCCAAGGGACGACAACCTGGTGGAAGTCTGCGTAAACCTCATTGGGACCTGAATAGATTACAACCATTTAGGAAAGACTTTTATGTACCACATCCTGATGTATCAAATAGACCAGTGCAGGACATCGAAGAATATAGAAGTTCAAAAGAAATTACACTTAAAGGGCGTAACATACCAAATCCTATTAGAACATTTGATGAAGCTGGCTTTCCAGAATATGTAACAAAAGAAATTAGGTAAGTAAATGATATGAATTTAACATGTGGGTTGCAGCTTCTACTGCATCAGAATTGTCTTGCCAAAATATGACAACCTAAAATACAGGAATTTCATGTAAAGGTATTCAGATTTGTATGTTGAAACAGCTTTGCGTCACAGTTGAGCCATGAAACAGATCTTTGGCTTTTTATGCCAACAAAACAGTGTCCAAACCCATATTAAGCCTTGTGCATCATTTTAAAGTTTTATTATTAGTATAGTTCTTTTATCACTGTCTGCTACATGCATTTAGTTTAGTAGCTGTTGAAACCTTTTGCTGCTCATAGTAGCTGTAAATACAGTAAGTCCATTTGTATAGTGCCCTTTAACTTCTTTGGTTACATCGGGGCTCTGACTTCAAACAACTGATGGTATTTGCTGAACTGTAGGGCTTCTTTAGTTGATTTTCATCATTTTTAACTTAAACACACATTCCCAACCCCCGTTGGAAATCAAACCCAGAACCTTGGGGTTGAGAAGCAAAGACACTGATCACTTGACCACAGAGGCAGTCAAAGTGCAGTCACTGACAGGGAACCTTCTTTCTGCAGTCCTGTACATTTTTAGTGAAGACATTGTCACAAGCCCCATGAGAAGCAATGTAACCTATAAATTGTTCATTTCTTCTACTGAGGAATGGAGCACTCACTTTTGATGAGCATACAAACTGGACTGCTGGTAAAGTTGTCCAAATACCTCTTTTGACCATTACAGAGAAAAAGATTTGAATGGCGTCATTTTACATTGCTCGATTTCCAAGAATATTCAACTGCTCTTACAAGGAGGCATCTGTGAAAATTTCTAAAATCCACAATTTTGGTCACAAAGATGTGAAATTTTGTATGCATGTGTGCCAAAGAACATCTAGTAGGTCTGTCAATTTGTACTTTTCTATGCAAGATAGCCCAAAAAAATTATTAGTTTCTTTGCTGCAATTTTAGTTAGTATAAGAAATGCTTTATGCAAAATACAGGGTTACTACAAATGATTGAAGCAATTTCACATATTTATTTCACCTGTATTTGTTGACGTGTCACCACACTTTACAGGCACAGAGAGAAACTCAAATTCTGTTTTGACATGTTACAAGTGCCATATATGCTTCCCCATGCTAATTGTGCAAATGTGAAGCCTGTAATCAAGTTACTGCCACACTCTTGCAACATGTCTGTTGATGTGAGCTCGTGGTGCGCTGGTAAAGGAGGCATATAGACTAAAAATTGCATGGAATTAGGCCGGGTGACCGTGCACTGTGATAGCAGGTCTAAGAGGGTGAAATTCAACCTGCCCGCCTCTTGTGGTAGAAATCTGAAACATGGATGTGGCAGAACATAACTTGAGTTTTTCTGTATACCTATAAAGCTTGGTGACAATGTCAAAAAATACAGCTGTAATGAACATGTGGCATTGCTTCAATCATTTGTAGTAGCCCTGCATTGTTATAAATTAGCTGAACTCTGGCTATGTGTTGGTTTTGATTATGTCTACAAAACGTGGTATTTTTATTTAGCTATGTCAAACCGTTATGGAGAAAAAAATATTGAATACATTGGTCATTTTATTAATCTTCAAAATCAAAATTCACTAACAATTAAACTGTGCCATCTAGAACATTTAAAATACCAAGTTTTGTCAAGCAACTGTCTAAGCATATGTGCGCAAAATTTTATAGAAATCTATAAAGAATTTCATGAGTATTTTTAACATTAAATAAATGTATTAAAAAATAGAAAGTGAAAACAATGACAAGTTTTTAATGTACGAGGGTGAGTCAAATGAAAACCGGAAATATGTTTTTACAGCTCCTTCATTACAGAGTTGACACAAGTATACTATTTTTCAATGTAGTCCCCCCGCTTTTTGATACATTTCTGCCACTGCATCAGAAGGGCATGGATACCTGGGGGGGGGGGATCTTTTGGCTCTGCATGAAGCCACTCGTGCACATCCTGTTTCACCTCCGTGTTGGTCGCAAACTTGTTGCCATCTAAGGAGTCCTTTAGTGGGCTAAAGATGTGGAAGTCGGGGGAGGAAGGGGGGAGGCAATTCAGATGCAAGTCCTTGATAGTTGCCAAGGTCGCATGAGGCATATGAGGTTGTGCATTGTCATGCTGGATGAGAATGCCTGTTGAGGAGTCCACAGTGATTGGTGCATATGGTAAGTTTCAGAATGTCATGTATCAATTCACTATAGGTGGCACTGGTGATTCTTGCCCTTTTCCGTGTAATATCCCACTAAGAGACCCTTGTGGTCCCAGAACAAGGTCAGCATCACCTTTTGTGCTGATGGCTGGCTGCAGAACTTTCTCGGCTTTGGCGATGATGGGTGCTGTCATTCCATACTGGAGTGCTTGGTCTCTGGTTGGTAGTGATGAACCCAGGACTCGTCTCCAGTCACAGTCCGCTTCAAAAACGTCACCTTAGAGTTTGTAATGGCACAGCAGCTCCTGGCAGGCATCAACTTGCCTCTTCTTGATTTCGGGAGTCAGCCACCAATGTACCCATCTTGCAGCCACTTTCTGGTACTTCAATTCATCATGGACAATATGGTGAGCAGAAACATGACTGACCTGTAATTGCACTCCAATGTCATCGAGGTGACCCATCTATCCTGCAGAACCATCTCCTGTGCCAGTACAGTTACCTCGGCTGTTATGATGTGCCTGGCCTTGGCATGTCTGTTAAACTTGTGCTGCTGCTGAATTTCCTACACCATTTGTACATGCGAGTCTGATAAACATGCAGCCATATACTGTGCCAATATGTGTCAATGGATTTCTATTGGTTTCGTGCTTTCACTGTGTAGGAAACGGATCACGTGGTGCACTACATCAGAGGAGTCACCTTATTGGAAACTCCCGTATCACGCTGCTGGGTCACATGGGATTGTGGAACCAATGCCAATTGATGGTGGGAGAGTCCACGTGCATGCATAGTGGGTCTGATAGTAATAAGAGGTCTTAGATTTTCTTTTGCAGTTTTCCAGTTTTCATTTGACTCACCCTCATATATGTATTTACTGCCATAGAATTCCCTTGGAACATTTTAAGGCCCTTCAGCTAACTGATTAGCTTCCACTTTGTTTTGCTAATCTTAACTTATTTTGCTTATTTTGTGTACTTAAATGTACTTAGTACTTTGTTTTAATCTTTGCTTATCCCTAACATTGCTAATTCTGTTGCTTAATGGACTCAATTCACTAGTTGTCACCCTTTCCTTTATGTAGAGAGTAGCCTCACAACCAATATTGAATTCACTAATAACCAAAGTCGCTGCAATTTGTAATTCCTTTATAGGAACAAAAAGTTCTTTGGGACATTTACTCCATATTAAACTATGCAAACTCTCGCTCGCATTTGGAGTTTTTCTTTTCGTACACCTCTCAAATTAGTGCAGGCTAATTTCTGATAAACTGGCATAATTGGACCCACTGCTTAGAGGAAAGAAATGTTCTGTTATCTTCATATTTGGGGGGATCCTCACTTTTAGCAATAGTGCAATTATAAAAGCAATGAGATAATCCACCTCTAGGATGTTTAAAGTACTTATTTAGTATCCCCTGTCCTTTTCTTATTTCATATTCTTATTCTAAGCTGCACTTATCTATTTGTAGGTCACTATAAAGAAGACCTCTCTTGTTCAGTGTTCATCTTGCCTAAGACTCGCAAAAACATGAGCATGTGGTTAACACATGTACTCAAGACAAACATTTCAGCCATACTTTGCCAGGATGAATGTTTGCAGAAAATCCCACAAGATGATTTTGCTTATGTTCTCCAACACTGAATCTGACTGCCGAATTTAACCTCATCAGCAATATGGACGTACCCCCAACGTACCCCGTACCCCCAACGTGGTATTGTTCAATTAGGCTGTGAACTATTGATAGTCGGACGTCCAGGTAGGTCATTGTCTTGTGTGGTTTTAGAGCTCTCCAAATTACCCAACAATTGTATATGGTTATATCCAGTTGGTGCAAAAATACCTTTCTATACCACTTCTCCCTTCAGCTACAAGCAGGAAAGTATACGTATGTATTTCAAGAAAGAAAGAAACGGAGTCTACTAAGTTGCAAAACATGTGTAAGCAAAGTTGCAAACGTGCTATATTCTGATGACTCAAAGCACTACTGTATGCGTGATCTATATTTCACATTATGCTGACGCATAAGCCACACATACAATGGGTCGACTACCGTTTCTTTCAGAGAACTTATATTAGATGCGTTCGACAGAGCAAAGTTAACTTTTCACCACAGTGAAACAAAATAGTGTCAGTTCAACATTTTGTAAATGCAACTCAACTTTGCTGATGACGTACATGTATACTGCATATAACGAGTTTTATACCAGTTTTTGTTTCATTAAAATAACTTAATATTTACACAAAATACAGCTGTATATATACAAAGCTCTTTAAATGCCCTGCACTGGATATTGGGTAGCAGTTCTCGGCTCGCGGACGTTTTAAATGGCCATCGCTCAAGAGGTTAAACTTTAAAATGGTAGGTGATTTTGCTGCAGTGGTGTAATGAATACTTTCCAGGAGCCATGCCTGCCTTTACATGGGCATTTAGATCGTGATATAACATCGTTTTAAATGACAATGTGGCATAACTGATGGTAAACACACAAAGTACAGATATAATTTTAAGATAAAACAAAAGAAATGTTTTCTAGTTGTTTTTGTTGAAGTTCCACTGATACTGCCCTCTAACCATCACTTTACTATTTGAAATTGAGAATTTTGTTTTATTTTTTAATAGTGTATGGGGATAAATTTTAAAGAAAGTGAAAACTAATTGTTCTATTCAATTCTAAAGGTTATAACAAATCTTAAGAGACTATAAGCTTCACTTGCCTTAATATCTGCCGAAAGTTCTTGAAATTATAAGGTGCGTTCAAAAAGAAACCAGCTGGAGACATAATTACAGAAAACAGTACCTGTATGTTAGAAGTATTGGGTGTAGCTGTTGAGACACTTGTCCCACTGTGGCACAAGACAGTGAATGGCTGTCTCATAAAAGTCTGCGATGTGAGCCAGTTCTGCACGTACAGCTGGACGTCGTCATCCAAGGTGAATCGTTTGCCCCTCAGAGCCTTTTTAAGGGGACCAAAAATGGCGTAATCACAGGGAGAAGGGCTGGACCATATGGAGGGTGGCAGAGAACCTCCCATTTGAATTTCTGCAGGAGTGTAGCGACTGTGTTGGCCGTATGAGGCTTTGCATTGTCGTGGAGCAGAATGACCCCACGGGTGAGATTGCCTGGTCGTTCTGATTTGATCGCTTGGCGAAGGTTTGTCAAGGACTGCGAGTAATGCTGGGCATTCACTGTTGTCCCATGCTGCAAGAAGTGTATCAGAAGGGGGCCATCTTTGTCAAAGAAGAATGTCAGCATAACCTTTACTGCACTTGTGTGGATGGCCATGGCTTTTTTTGGATGTGGTGACCCTGGATGCTTCCACTGGAGACTGTTGTTTTGATTGTGGTTCCAAGTGATGACACCATGACTCATCTCCAGCCACCACTTGTGCCAGGAACTCATTCCCTTCCCTAGCATAGCGCTGCAGATGACCAAGACCATTCGTCATGCTTCCTGGTGTGGTAGAAGACTGTGGGGCACCCAGTGGGCACACACTTTGCGCAAGAGCAGTAGTTCCTTCATGATGGTGTGAGCACTTCCGACGCTCAATCCGACCTCGGTAGCTATGGCTTTCACTGTCACTCAATGGTCCTGGGTAATGAGTGCATCAACCAGCTGGACAATGTCACCGGTAATGCAGTGTGGTGCTCCAGACTGTGCATCATCGGCTAACGACACCCGTCCTCCCCTGAAGCGCTTGTACCACGCCTTGACCCTTGCAAGGGACTTACAGTGTTTGCCGTACATTGTGACATTCATCAATGAATGTCTGTTCCCCCTACTCCTTCCACTGTCAGAAAATGAACAACCCTCTTTGCTGTTCTTTTGATGCCTCCATTTCACTGTTTGCAATGCAACTGGCAGCGTTGGATGATTGATACATGCTGCTGCTAGCTTTGTATAGTCACGTGACATGCATGTGTGCCCTCTAGCGATGGGCTGTGAACTTCCACACTCTGGTCGGAACAACACTTTGTTACACACGCCGTGATATTACCATCCTGTCACCTGTTTTCGCATACCAGACTCCGGCTCGTTTCTTTTTGAACGCCCTTTATAAATGCAGACTACATAGTTTCACTTTAAATCTAATGTCAGTGCCAATCTTGTTTACACTGTTAAGATTCGCACTGATGATACATTAGATTTAATGTCTAAGTATGTGGCAATGTAAACAAAAGCTAATGTGCAAGTTTAGCACCATTGGTTGGTGGAAGGAAAGTATAGTTTGCAATCTTATTTAAAAAATTGTATATATTTACTGCAAAATAGATACAAAATGAGGCTGTTGTATTACAATTATTGTAGTATTGAAATAGTCTCGAATTTATTCCCTTTTGTAAACGTAAAAGTAATCATATGCATTATTATGAATACATATTATGCTTACACAGTTAAGAGGACAAGGAAGATATTCAGTTTGTACATGTTAGAAATGATATAAGGGGCATAGCTTATTTGGAAAACACTAGCTATCAAAAGTGTTACAAGCTGTAGACAGTTATGCCAATTTACGAAACTTGACATGTTTCTACACTCTTCTCTACATAGGTTTTGAATTTGTAGCAATAAATAGTGTTTTTATACTGGGTGCCTCAAATGTAACTAGCATTGAACCTAAAGTTCAATAATAATAAAAATAAAAGTGCTATAAAATAGAGCTGTGTAAACATCAGTAAAGGACAAAGCATGATCTCTTTCTACATGGATAATGTGCACATGTGGACCACATGGTGGTTACACTATACTCTGTACATCAAGTGAATAAAGTGGATGCAAACAAATCGCTGGTTTGTATCACTCCACGGCCATGTGCATTTGCAGTGACAACACAGTTACCGCTACACATAAGTATAATATGCAGTTTATGCCACTAAAGGAACAGCACATGTAAATTAACTGCTACTTACGTCATCTCTGTCCACAATAACACTTTTTTGTTTTCTGCCCACAAACTTGAAACCAATCTCCAGAAGCAACTTATGGATGAAAGTTCATTTTAAATCTGGAAAGTTGGGATCAGAGTTAACTGCCAACAGCACTTTGTTTAAGGTGTATATTGTTGATAAAGAAGTGGTAAACTTTTGGACGGTTAGCAGATGTCGCAAATTTACCATCCAGCACTTGCCAGGTGCGCATCTTTTCTTGCCGGGATTTCTGACTTTGCCAACTGAGGTAAAGTACACTGTACATACTTGAAACTAATACACTGGTAAACTTGGATGTTAATTTCAGCATGTCATCTGTGTGTAGCAAGTTTGGGATATTTCTTGCAGAACTTGTTAAACACGTTCAATATTGTCTTTTCATCATTTCATAACGGTTTTCCACTTATATTTCACAACACTCACCTGTTCCGCTATGTTACAAATTCACTTAACTGCGTAATCTTACAATACAACTATGCTTAGTACACTTAGTTCGTGCTTTAGCAAACATTGAGGCTTCACACCTTAGTAGTATTTTTTCAAGGGACTGATTAGATGGTGAAAGTGCCAAAAAGCCCCACTGCGGTCAAAATGCACATGGTTTTGTTTGTCTACTTTATTCACTTGATGTACATAGCATAGTGCAGTCGTTTCCTACAAGAATAAATTCTTGTGACATTATACATTTTTGCTGTATAATCCTAGAACTGTGGCAGTATGGTAGAACAGCAATCTGGGCCAAGACATAAAACTGCTCTGTAGTTCCTATGTTTTGAAGGTGGAAGCAGAATAACACAATGAACTGTAGACAGTAATGTTAAACTGACACTGAAAAAGGCTTGAGGTCTGCAAATTTATATTTGTTTCAGGAAATTAGGTTTCAAGGAGCCTACTGCAATTCAGGCTCAAGGCTGGCCTATTGCATTAAGCGGAAGAGATATGGTTGGAATTGCACAAACTGGCTCTGGTAAAACATTATCTGTAAGTATACAAACATACAATTTAACAGAATTATACTATTGTTTTTACTTTCTCTACTGGTAAGTAGAAGTATTGTATTCCACCCAAAAATTTGATGTTGAGATTTCACCAGAAATGTTTTGGGACCCCCTGAATCTAAAAAGAAACACTTTTAGAAAAAGGTCTGTGTGTGTGTCTGTGGATAGCATAACTCAAAAATCTGATGTTGCACTCACATGATTTTCTCTACTCTTGTAATAATCATTCTTACAAACTCATTCCTTTATCTTCTTCGTGTTAGTTGAGATAAGCATTTGTACAAATTATCTTATTGCTTATTTCCTTGTAGGTGCAAGAGGAATGTTAGAATACAGTAGGCTTTGTGCGATAGTCAAATCTTTTAAAGCTTTGAGATTCTATTCTCTTTGCACACTTAACATCTAACAAACTGAACAACGATGATCCATTTCACAAAAGTTTTAAGTTTTCCGAAACTCACACACATAACAAGGAATATCTCCGAAATGGTTCACCCTACAAGAAAATTTATTTAGACATAAATTGTGTATTTTAGCAAGATCTACATTTTTTGTATAGTATAATTTGGTCTATCTCCTAACGGTTTACCAGTTATGCAAAAGTCGTCCAGAGTAAATATGACTACAGGGGCTATAGCCAGAAAATTCAAGATACACATCTCATTTGGCATAAAAATGTCTCAAACATATGACATTTTAATCAAAATCGTTAGAGCCACTTTCAAGAAAATCAAAATGTTCAAAACATTTTCCATGTAAGGGGTAGTTTAGAGTGAGGCTATTTTCTTCAAAATCTTTGTGGCATCCTTGAAAGACATTAAGCTTAAATACCACCAAGTTTGGATCTTAAACCACTTTTCGTTTTTAAGTTATGCTGTCCACAGACTGACACACACACACACGCACACGCGTGCGCGCGCACACACACACACACACACACACACCAACCACACAGTTTTCTAAAAATGCTTTCTTTTTTTTTTCTTGCTTTCTCTCTCTCTCTTTTTTTTTTTTTTTTTTTTTTTTTTTTTTTGATTCAGGGGGTCTCAAACATTTCTGCTGAAATCTCGACATCGAATTTTTGGTTGGAATACAATGCTTCCCCTACTTACCAGTAGAGAAATTAAAAATGAAAAGTCGGTTAAAAACCAAAGTTGCTATTTAAGTTTGTCTTTCAAAGATGCGACACGAAGATCTTGAACAAAATAGCTCCACCCTAAACTACATGGAAAATTTTTGGAAAATTTCTGAAATTTCTGAAATTTTTGAAAATTTTGATTTACTTGCAAATGACTAACGATTTTGATTAAAATGATATATGTTTAAGATATTTTTATGACAAATGAAATGTACATTTTGAATTTTCTGGCTATAGCCTATGTCGTCCTGTTTACTCTGGATGACTTTTGAATAACTAGTAAACTGCAAGGGATAGGCAAAACCTTACTATACAAAAAATATAGATCTCGCTAAAACACACAATTTGTCTACATAATTTGTTTTGTAGAGTGAACTTTATCGGAGATAGTCCTTGTTATTTGTGTCCGTTTTAGAAAACTTAAATTTTTGTGAAATGCAACATCGTTGTTCATTTTTTTATATGTTAAGTGCACAAAGAGAACGGGATCTCAAAGCTTTAAAAGATTTGACAATCGCTCAAAGCCTGCTGTATTCTAATATTCCCCTTGCACCTACAAGGAAATAAGCTATAAGAGAATTTCTGTAAATACTTACCTCAAGTAACACGAAGATATTGGAACAAGAGTTTGTAAGAATGGTTAGCACAAGAGTAGAGAAAGTCATGTGAGTGCAACACATCGGATTTTTTCACTTGTCATCTTACCATCCTGGATCAAAAATGCAATGTTGTTGTTTTCTAGTGCCTTGCATCTGGCAATGAAGCCATTAGCATTCGTGCTTTCCAATACTTTTGAACTGTAGTTTCTTCTGATCTTAATGCGTCACAGGTCTTCAAGTGGTCTTCGTTCATTTCTGCTGGATCGTTACACAGGACACATTGGTGAAGCTGAGATACCTATTCTGTAGAGATGACTTACTAAGCAGTCGTGATTTGTCAATAGTCGGAAGGCTGCAACCGCTGTTTTCCTTGGTCTCTGGGGGATTATATCTGGGTTGGAAAGTAGTGTAATCCATTTTTTATCTTTGGCATTTGTTTCTATTTCTTGTAGGTATGAATGAGAAAATTTTTTAATGATCAAGCGTTTTATTGAGGAATATGAGAAATTGAATTTAGACTTTTGTTTTATTGTTGTGCTTTTCTTTGCAAGTGAGTCTGCAGCTTCATTCCCCATGACTCCACAGTGTGCTGGAATCCATTGGAGATGAACAGTCTTAACTTTTTGGAGTTGTGTTAACATTTTGTAGCATTCTCTAATTTTTGTTGACTTCTTTGTAGTATTTGAACATATTCCCTGAATTGCAGCTTTAGAATCTGAAAGAATTACTGCCTTGTTAAATTTATTTAAGGGAAGATTTAATAATTGTCGGAGAGCAATGTGTGTAGCCTCTATTTCTCCATCATTTGTTGTGTTTCTGCCAACAGAATGATAAAAGGAAAAATGTGAACACACAACTCCAGCTCCAGTAGGGTTTTCCGTGGAGGATCCATCAGTATATATGTGCAGCCATTCTTCTGTGGGATACCTAGTATTGATTGTTTCCAGAGCTAAAAGTTTTTGTATTTCTTTTGGTGTGTCTGATTTACTTATTTCCTCTATTAATTCCAAACTGAAGGTAGGTTGCAATAATTCTAATGGATTTTCTCTGGTGTTAGGAATGTTCAATTTGGATTTAATCTGTTACCTTTTCTAGGAAACTACTATGAGTTTTAAGGATTGAAGGGGGGAGGTTCTCTTCGGTCCATTTAGAGTTTGGCAGTCGTAATATTTTCTCGTGTTGGAGCAATGCTTGTTGTTATTTTTGTTGTTATTGATGGGGTCCTTGTTAAGGCAAGCATGGCATCAATAGGTGTGGATTTAACTGCTCCAGTGATTAGGTGAAGAGCCTGATTTTGTATTTGTTCAAGTTTATTGATGTTAGCATTTGCTGCCATTATTAAAGCTTCAGAACAGTACAAGAGGTTTGGTTTAACATACATTTTGTATGTTACAGTAAGTTTGTTGGCATAAATAAATACATTTTGTATGTTGTGTTAAGGACTCTCCTTGAACAGCCCCATTTAGCACCAGCTAACCTTTTCAGGATTTGCAGTTTCTTTTCAACCTTTTCTGAGATGGTTGTTATATGTTTTTTCCAACTTAGGCATCACTTTTGACAGAAAGCTAAGTATTTGGCATCATCAACTGCTTTGAGTGGTTTACCATTATAATTTATGTTAATATTAACTGGTTTGTATTTTAGTGTAAATAATTCATAATTTGTTTTTTTCCACATTGATAGTCATGAGGTTTTTGGAGCTCCATTCATGTACTTTGTTTAGGGCTGTTTCTATTCTGTCTTTAATTCAGGTTTTTTTTGGAGAGCCTGGAGTCCAAATGACTACATTGTCAGCAAATAAAGCAATTTTGGTCTCTAAAGTTTTTATTATTGATGGAAGGTCATTTATATATATGTTAAAGAATGTTGTGCTCAGAACAGCACCTTGTGGAAGTCCTCGGTGTGTTTGTTTATATTTGGAAATGTATGTATTATATTTTGAGGCACAAAATCTTTGTGAAATAAACTGAGTTATCCACTTAAGCATGTTACTTTTCACACCTATTGATTGCAACTTCTCAACTAATTTATTTCTCCAGACTGAGTCATATGCTGATTTAAAATCAATGAATACTGCCAAGGTATCCTCCTTTCTATTGAAAGCTTCCTTGATGTCTTGGCTTAGTAGGAGTACATTTTCACTTGTACTATGATTCTGTCTGAAGCCGGTCTGTGAACTATTAATTAAGTTGTAATATTCTAGGAACCAGTTAAGTCTAGATGCCACCATTCTTTCCATCACTTTTGCAATAACACTGGTCAAAGATATTGGCCTGAAACTATTAATATTGTTTGAGGGTTTGTTTTTCTTTAAAATCGGGATGATAATGACTTTTTTCCAGTTGGAAGGTACAGTCATTCTCCAACACGTGTTATACAATTTAAGTAGGATTTCTTTTCCTTTCCTGCCAAGGTGTTTAATAAACTCTGGGTGGATCTTGTCTGGTCCTGGAGATTTTTTGTCCTGTAATTGTTCTATTGCTAAATCTAGTTCTGCTTTGTTAAAATCCTGAATAAAAATATCATTTCGTATACCTTTTGGCTTATTAGTTTCTCTGATAGTTTTTTGGATAGCTTTATCTTGTTTTTTATACACTTGGGGTATTCTTTGTGACTGAGCATAAAACTTGTTAAGGGATTCTGCTATTTCCCTATCTGTAGTTAAGCTTTTGTTATTATGTTTTAATGGTTCAGTTGTATTTTTTGATAATTTTGTTTTATTAAGGAATTTATATATTTTATTTCCATCTTTCCTATAGTCCATATGTTCTACAAAATTTGTGAAACTGGCCCTCTTTGCTGTAATTAATTCTTTCTTAAAAATGACTGCTTTTCTTCTCCAGTTTTGTACATCTTCTGGACACTTGGTTCTTTCGGCTTTGACTCTTGCTATATTTCTTTCATGTTTTAACTTAAAGATGGAGACCAAAAGTAGCTATATTTTTTTTAACTTTTCTTTGGGGATATGTGTTTTGGCTGCTGTCAATAATATTTCACAAAGTTTTTTATTCATTTCATTTGTTGACTTCAACTCTGATTGTAACAGTATATTACACTTCCCTTCTATCTCATTTTGGAAACTGGACCAATCTGCTTTTTTAAAATTCCAAGAAGTTTTAATTTTTGGTTTGTTACTTTTATTTATTAGAGCTCTTATGGAGTTTATGAAGATTCTGTGGCCTGAACCTGGGTCTTCTATTATTTCTCTTTTTGTATTGCCAATTATTATGTCAGATGACACCATCAGAAGATCAGGATTTGTACCTGAACCATTATAATGAAGGTAAGTGGGTGGATCATTTGGATTAAATATTAATTCCATTGTTGATGAGTTTAATAGGTCTTCTATGACTCTTCCTGCTGAATTTATATCTCTGTGGGGCACCTAGGGGAGTGTGCATTAAAATCGCCTATTGAAATACTTTTGGGTTCTATGGGAATAGAATTTAGATCTAGTGTATTGTCTGGAGGATTGTAGATACTGTAAATTCTATAGTGGTAGTTACTTTTCCATACTTCAATTTTAACTATTTCTGATTTATCTTGTTCTTCCATTGTTTTTTGGATTTGGATAGTAGCTTTCATATTTCTTTTAATTCCTGTAAGAATACCACTTGCTATTTGATGAGCTTTTGGAAGTATATGTGTAGTGTACTGATCCATTTCAAAGTATATTTCCTGTTCTTGTGATATATTGGCTTCTTGTACTGTGAAGACATCTATATCTTGGTCTTTTAATATTTTCATTAGCTCTTGTTTTTTAGGCTGGGACATGCCTCCTGCATTCCATTGTAGAATTCTTAAAGTATTGGAATTGTTGTGATGAAATTTGCCTAAAGATGTCCCCACCCGGAGATCTGATTGACAGTTTTAACTCCGGAATGTTTATCTTTAGGACTCATACTCATGTATGTGGCTTTCATGTAACCGTTTTCTTAATGGGCACCAGTTTTACAATGTGGCAGTTACATCACCCGACTTAAACCCCCATTTTGCAAGGGGGACCACACCTATCATTGGTCAACGGGTCCATCGGACCTAGCCGGTAGGACTAAATAGGTGGTATTTAGATCCACCGACCTTCCCCTCATGTGCCTCTGAAGGACGCTGTTGTGCTGTGATAGGCCAGCACATATGTAAATGGCATTTCCTCCATTTTAGATCAAACAGTTATACCGCTGTGATTCGGTCCTCAGAGCCTTATCTGTTGAAAGCAGGGTGCACCACGGGCAGGATGAGGATGGGAATTGTGTAGGAGAGGCTATAGGAGGCGCATCACTACCCCTTACACCCCAAAAATGCAATGTTAATAACACATTAAAATAATATAGTTAATATTTTGCCAAAGCGCCCAAACACCTATTTAAGGTAAAATTAAAATGTTATAATAGGTTTTACTGTATCCCACAAATTGGCAGGAAGCTTTGGGTGAACATTTCTTACAGTTGTCACTTTTACTAAGCTGTGTCCAGAACTTATTAATCTTCTGGAAGTAAACATGTTAACTATCTTTCAGCTTGGTTCTTGAAATACCATGCCTCCTTCGCTACTGTGGTAACTGAACCAGCTGTTTAACTTCAAATCGTATGTTTGAAACGTTCTGATGCTCTTAAGTGCGTTTGTAGATTGGCCAGACAATTCATGCGCAGAATTTGCAGCAGTGTGCGCTGTAGCTGAATCCTGGTGAATCCAGCCACACAATCTTTCATTTCTTGTTGCAAAAAGAGAATTATTTAAAATAGAATTTACATAAATGTATGAATCAACTGTTTTGTCATAAAATATGGGACTGATAATTCTGCACACACACTGTGCACTTGCAGTGCTGTAAGGAACTTTATGAATGATATAGGGATTTTCGATAAAGCAGAATTGGTTTCATAGATACTGGCAATGTATTCAGGTTGGAGGCCATAGATTTCAGCATGTTGTGATGTAGGTAAGCCTAATGTAAGTACAGTAGTTAGTGTTCCAAACCCATTACTTGCTGGTCATTTACGTGTAACTCTGGTGGAGGGTGTGGCAGCCCTTGCCTGGTTTGGTGCTGCCGTGGGATGTTCTGGCCAATCTACAAATGCATTGTGCATGGAAAGAAAGGCTTGTTTATCAACCTAAGCTTTAATGGAAGTATATCCCTTATTGATGTAAGTTTCATCTATAGGTTGCGCGTTCGTTCTTGACGAATGACCTTGAGCAGAAATCCAATGAGTGAGCCTACCCTTAATAAACAGGTCAGCAAATGTTTATGCTACGATAACAGACACCTCTGTTTTCCTCTGTCGCGTTTGTGTATACAGTCGACTGCAGAAGTTTTGTGCGGTACGGGTGTATGTATGCATGCAACGAAAATAGCAATTCAGACGAGGGAGAGATGTCGGGAATAGAATAAATGCAAGAAAGTTAAGTGGAAACAGTTATAGAGGTATAGTGTATAATACGTGTGGCTGATATTACTGCAAGTGTCATAAATTGATTTGTAGTGTTGTACTACTTCAGCTCAGAAGCATGCGCGCCATCTCACTGCAGACTGTACCTCCTCTCTCTCGTTCCCGCAAAAGCTGAGTAGAGACTCGCATTCAACCTTTCATATAAAATTTTCATTCGTCAAGAAGTAACGCGCGACCTATAAATATTGTGTTTTCCTTCCTATATTGATGCATAGCTGTCAAATATTTATGCTTCCACAATGTTAGGTCTTCCCCATATTATCATGTTCACTTTCTGGTCTTCCCTGTGTTACGCTGTTCACTTTCTTCATGAAGCCTATTTGTAAGAGCAGTTTCTTAATGGCAACCTCTTAGGAGTCTGACAAACCTGGATCATTATTGACTGCATGTAAAACTGTTTCCTTGGTAGTTCATAAATAAAAGAGAAAGCACTCTGCATTAGTGAATTGAACACGATTGTACAGCCAGTGGATCTCCGGCTCTTGACATTTCTCAAGGCCTCACAATGTGATGCTGCCAGTTCTTTAGAGGGAATTTTAAACATTTCACACTTTTGCAGATCGTATCACTAGTTTGTAAATTTACGTGGACAGTATGCATATAAATGACCACAGAATAGTAGAATATGGAGACAATTGTTATACTGTCTACCTACTGAAAAAAACCTATACAAACACCAAAGCAACTGAAACCACTTGGTCCTTGTAAAATGGAGTTGGCAACACCGTGCTACATTTGGAAGCCACGCCTAGCAGTGAGACCGCTGATTGATGCTAGCAGAAAGTATTGTGCTATAGTGCTGTATTGAAGATATTGTGTGAAAATAAAACTGAAATATGTATTTCAATGTTTTAAACTTAATTTACATCATACTCTTTCATTCTTAAGATAATTTTGAGAATCCATTTACCGAAACCCATTACTATATGTTGGCAACGTTAACCTTCCCCCTCCAACTCATCACAGTTGTGAAACGTCCGGGCCAGAGATCCACTGGTCGTACAATACTATTTGTTTTTTTCCACTCTGAAGGATCAGTTATTGGCCATGCTTAGCACCTTAATTGCACTTGCGGATGGCTGAATTGTACTAAACCAGCTTTAGCACTGAAAATGCCACTTACATGCTGCGAGCAACTGCTGTTTGACTTATTTCTTATAACATACAATAGTATTATATCTAAAACTACTTATTTTGTTCTTTAATTTTAATGGTACCTTTACATGACGTTTATGGAATAATATGGGGACTATTTCTCGCCTAATGTTCATTAGGAGGTTTTTGCAGGGATAGCTCTATATCAGTCGTTGACAAATCACTTTGTGCCATGTACATTTATTAACATCCAGTAGGCTAATTATAATTAATTAATAAATAAATAAATTGTAGCCAAATAGCCAGACTTGGAAGATAGTTTATATTCATGGTTTACATGTTTGCATATTCACATAGGCATAGTAGACCATGACCAAAATTATTGATGCTGTGTATTAGTGAAATAAAATAACCCATTGGCAAACAAATAAGCTAATATCCTACAAGAATCTACCTAAGTAATTCATTACAGCCTTTTACAGGTTATTGAATAATTTATTATTCAAATACTTTGTGTTCTTAATTTTGAAAGGGATTAGGTCCAAATATTTAAAATAATTTTTAGTAGAATTGATTATGAATTGAATTATTTTGGCAGAGTTAAGTGCAACAGATTTAGAATAGTTCCGATAAGCCCCTTGGAGTTTATAGCAGCAACCAAGGAAATCCTAAGAATCACCCAAAAAGAGGGAGTATTCACGTGTGCCTATGTGGATGACATTGTAACTGGTTCAAGAGATATAGTAAAACTTCAGGAAACAGTAAACAACATGGAACAATGGTGCCCAAACACAAGCTTGACAGCAGCATATCAAAAACAGATACCGTGATCCTTGGGGAAGGAGGACACCAGTATTAATGTCGGTGCCAACCAAGAAAGGGATTTACAGTTTGCAGTGAGGGAGAGGCAAAGTTACCGCGTATGGCAACGCGACCACGTAGAGAGCGCCGTATGATCATGAGAGGCAATGTTGCCACTTGGCAACGTGACCACGTGGAGAGCGCAGTATGATCATGTGTACAAAGAATATTGGATTGCGCCTGGTATGTTGAGTGCATATTATTTATATTTGTATGCAAAGACAACAGTAAAATATTGTATCTGCGTTCAAAGGATGGAATATGCAATTACATATTAGTCTAAATATTTGTGTTAACAAAAACACACCTGTGACATTGATGTTTACTCTGATGGGAAAATGCTGCTGATATCCCTGTTGTTCTTCTTACCAATTCCTACAGCATGCAAAGTCCTATCAGTTACCTTAGAGACTGGAATAAGGGGTCCCCCAATCAATTTCTCCTCTTTGAAATATTTTCTTACAGAGAATTTCCCGCGCTTGTCCTTTAATTGGTATATCTTTACCAAACACAGTTTTATTCGGTTCGCTAGTATGCTCAACTTTTCGTTTGGCAGCACTATCTTTGTCACTATTTTTTGACATTATTAAATACACATGAAAAGGTTGGCATGATTGCAAAAGCTCGCAACACATGCACAGATGCTCAGACTCAGACACACATAAACACAAGGTAAATGACTGTCTATAGAATAAAATAAATTAACTTCTCAACACACAGGCAATCTCTGATACAAGCATTGCATTGCAAGCTCGGGCTACAGCACTATTTGTTATATGCAGCGATAGCAGTTCATGTTACTGCTAGGTTCCTCATGAGCCACCTGCTAATCACGTGTTACGTGCGTGTTATAGATCGGCAACAGAGTCCTTGTGTGTGCTGTTTCTATGGAAATGCCTTAGCTCTAATTGGTTCTTCTTTACGTTGCTATGGCAACTGCTAAGACGCATCCATCCCCTCCCGTTTGTTTATGCTTTCCCTGCCACGTGCTTAACATCTGTCAATACTCTTCTTAATTGGCGCCGAGTATAACAGAGATACTCATAAGGGACAGAAAATTTATGATGTCAGACTTCAAATATTAGGCATCATGCTGCAAGCAGTGCTAAAGGCTTCACAAAACACGTCACAGAGAAGGCAACCCCAGCAGTAATCAGAATCCTCAGTCTAGAGACAGCAGTGTTACTATTGTTAAAATTTCTCCAGTACTAACATAAGGCTAATTGTAATCGATAGGGCTCGGAAGTTCATATCCTAAAAACACTGAAGTATGCTCTTAAAAACTTGAAAATATGCCAAGAAATATGCACTATTTAATTAAAACAATGTCCCTTTGCAGTAGACAAGATGAGTTAGTATAAATAATAAATAAAGTTACCTTGTTCCTTAGAGGTTGAAGCAGAAGTGGTCCCACTGCTAGTATTAACTGCTAAATTGCAGTTTACAACCAACACTGTGCACAAATTTTCAACTGTAAAACATTGTTGTCTCGCAAAACACTTTCGTAACTTGAAAAACTTCTCTCCACGTCACAAAATGTTACCGGGGCATATTTAAATGATGTTAACTGCTTCACAGAGAGAGTCAAGTCCCTTGGTGTGTGAGATGGTTTTCTTTCGAGGATGTGTCGAATATTGCACATCTGTTTATAGAGAACTTTTTGAAATTACATAATTCACTTTCTCTTTCACTTTTTGTCCTATGCTACCAGGAACCGAACTTGGATCACATATTGTTTTTTTTCAAAGACAGTAAGTGATTCATACATAGGAGATCCTACAGCTACCAATGCTGTTATGGCTGTTGGTAAGAAAGAAAAATGGGCAGATACGAAACTAAGATTCTCTTTTAACCCAGTCCCTGACAGAATATTTTGCACAGTTTCTATTGATGAAGCATCTTTAGAGTTCAATGAATTAAAACCTCTTCGACTATTTCTATGTGCTCAGCATAATATAGAACTCCATGGAGGAATGTTCCCTATCTAGCTAACACTGGTGCAGGTGGAAGTCGGATATTAGGTGCTATTGATCTAAACAAGTGAACTCTTAGGAGACTTAACAAAAATTATCTTCGTACTGGACTCAAATCTATGTACCAATGGGAAAGAATCACGTATTGTCTCAGAAATGCAATGAAGAGCGTGTGCCAAACAAGTTATGTGAATTAAGTTAGGAAAAATACCTTTCAGAGTTTGTCCTGATTTTACCATATAAGGACCTGCATCAGTAACAAATAAAAGTAACCGGTCATATTTGATTCCACGTGGCCATAGTGATTTCAGAGTCCATCACAAACTGGGTTCCAGTTTCATTGTCAGTGGCCGACAATTCACACACATTAAGAAAAGGTGTGGTCTTTTCTTGATTATTTAAAGCACCCACGATTATATTAGCAATAGAATGGCTCTCAGAATCAGGGGTTTCATCAACAGACAACTGCACAAACTGATCCGCTAATTCATTTTGTATATTTGACATTGTAACAATGTCCTACATAAGTCTTACACAGTGTACTTTCTTCAGGCACTTGTTGTCGAGTCTACTTGGCAAGAAAGGGTTTTTAAATGTCGGCTAATTCATTTTGAACAAGGGAATATCAGCAGCTAAAAATGCTTGGCACAAGTCATAGGAAAATTCAGTAACCCTACTTCCTAAACACTCTACTAGCTGTTTTTGAACAGGTTCTGTGTTTGCGAGTTTTCTGATTAAATTCTCCTTATGTTTTGCTGTGTTTATGTGCTGAACTATTTGAAATTTTTTCTCACTCCCTACATTTTTCTCACATGCTCCACAAAACAGTACCCTGTTCTCTGTAGATATTAAATCACCCGAAAACTCTTTCTGCAAATTAATTAATCTAGCACTCGAAGTTGGTTATATTTTCGGCATTTGAAGAGTTTTTTAACATTTTATACGCCTAGTTTAGTTTGGTGGGAACCAGTTCACAACACTGTTACGTTTGAAGACCATGACACAACTACTGGTGGGCAGGCGAGTGTTGCTATAATCGTGCAGCTCAAAACGTTGACCTGCACTTTATCTTTGTTAATATAAACATCTCAGATAACACACTGATTATTCACTACGCATGTACATATAATGTAAGAATGGAAACGGGATTCACTGCATGACAATATGACTCAGCATTAGTTCTTGCCACCTTGCGAGTTGCATCATGTGCAATAATACTACCAATATGAAAAATATTATCCGGATGGAAAAAAATAATAAAAAAGCCATAAAAATCATTCAAATATTCAATATAGGGACTATAATATTGAAATATTATGCATTTATCAAAATCAAAAAAATATGCAGTTATATGCATTATAAAATCATGACCAAATAACTGAAAATTGCATAATTCGTGCACATAATGTTGTTAGCTAATGCTGGATTTCTGACAATGAAGTCATTAATCCTCTTGCTCTCCAATATTTTTCACTGATGAATGGGGCACTAGAAGTGGCCGGGCATATTTGAAGGTGGTCTCGATCCATTTGCTCTTGCAGATCACATAGAGGACATATAATGTGAAAGCATACATTTTTAACTCCTATGAAAGAACATCCAAATGCATGAACTTCCTAGCCCTAGTAATGGATATAATGATATATAAAGCTGTTCCCTATCCCTTCTGTCTTGGAGCACCTCCTTAGCAACTGTTTTGTTCAGTATGTATTGAAGATAAGGCTGTATCTTTTGTTGGTCCATTCCCTTAGAGAGGTCTTCAAGTCAGATTAAGATTGCACCAACTTGTTTGTTCTTCTATTTGAGAAACAAAGGTTACTTAACATATATCTTTACATATTATAGTTTTTGTAAGAATATGCTCAAATGTTTCATGCTTTTGTGGAATTAGATATTGGTTTTTCAGTTGAAGGAAATGTAAGAATGATGATAATAGCAATTATGAACTTACTGTGTGTAATTCTTATACGCTATTCTGAAGTATTTCATAGGTTCATTTAGCATAGATTTAAGTTTTAACTGAAGATAAATTAAAGTGGGTGATCTCTGTTTTAGTACACACTGCCAGCGATTGTTCACATCAACAATCAGTCCCGCCTTGCACGAGGAGATGGTCCAGTAGCGCTTATTCTGGCCCCAACTCGTGAACTGGTTCAACAAATACAGCAGGTGGCAAATGATTTTGGAGCATCATCCCAAATTAAAAACACCTGCGTGTTTGGTGGGGCTCCTAAAGCACCACAGGTAAGTAATTTCACACTATATGGAAAATGTTTAAAATATCTTGTGTTTCTCAGTTACTCTTGAGTAAGTCCCTGGGAGAATGGTATATTGGCAAAGAGTTGCTGTAGTGGGGATGAGCCTAACTTGCTGGCAGCAGGGTATTACGTAATACTGTGTAAATGCAGGCAGAGTGGTGGACTGTCTTGTAGACAATGGCAACCAAGTTCAGGCAGAACCAAATTAAGGCTCTTGGCCAAAGGAGGAATGGCAAGATCTCTTGCTCTCAGAAGCAGGTGGTATTGCAAAGTGTTCGGTATGTTGCAAAACCAACTAAAACAATTTAATCTCAAGACATTACATGTGTACCAGTGTTCATGTTATTCCAGTGTTTTTAAAAGTTTTTAGTAATTTCAGGAGTGATCATCCCCAAATACATTGTAGCAATGGTTGATTAATTTTTGCAGTTTTTGATTTGTACACATCTACCATCCCATTAGTGAAAAAAGTCTCAAGTGGCCTTATAAGCTTGTAATGGCTGCAAAATTGATGCGTCCTCCCAGGGATAACCACTAGATGTTTTGGTTAAATTCAATGTTGTAATACCATCAACTGAGTGACTGCGAAAGCATTTACGACCACCATAATATACCTGTTCCTAACCTTATTGGGAGGCAAAGGACCAATATAATCCAAGAATAATTTTTCCATGGATCTTTCTGCAATCATCAAAGGCAAAAGTCGTAATTGGGTGTTAAAGAAGGACTTACTAATGTCAGTGCCAACCAAGAAAGGGATTGACAGTTCGCAGTGAGGGAGAAGCAACATTGCCTCTTATTGCGACCACATGGAGAGAGTGGTATGATTGTGTACGAAGAAGATTGGTTTGCGCCTGGAATGTTGCGCGCGTATTATTTATATTCATATGCAAAGACAACAGTAAAATATTGAATCTACATTCAAAGGATAGAACATACAATCATATATCAGTCTAAAGATTTGTGTTAACAAAAGAAACATACCTGTGAAATATTGATGCTTATTCTATGGGAAAGTGCTGCTGATATCTGAATCACTTGCATCACTGTTGTTTTTGCTGCTGCTACTACTCGCTTGATAGACAATGTTGCCACCACCGTCATCTGAAGAGCTGCTGGAATTCCCCAGGAAATGACGAGCTGTTCTCTCTCTTCTTCCAAAACTTCATTTTCCCATGCTGCACTTATTACCCTCTTTGTATGTATAATTGCCTTCTCCCAGTTTTCAGCTTTTACTGCTGTTAATGCCTCTTCTGTCAGCTTTATTACAGACGACACAGTAAGATCTTTTTTGTTGTGCCCAACATAGCCCTTTACTTCGGTCCAGATTAGTTCATTTGGGTTAAAATGGCAATGATACGGGGAAGTCTATTTTGTGACCATGTTCTGCAGCAGTGCCATTGAATACATAACTAGGAAACCACGGTTTATTCGCTTTTACAAGTTCTGGTAGCTCTATTTTTTTCAGTTCCTGCTTCACTGGTACATTACGGCATGCAAGCATCTGAATAATTTCATTTTTTCTTGTTCCCATTGTTGGTGCTCTAACAGAAATTATGGAGTGGTATTTCACATTGTCTATTACTATTATTGATGGTGTATGTAAATTTTGAAGGAGCTGTTCTTGGAACCATTTATGGAAAGTGTTATGATTCATCTCCTCGTGGTAATCGACTGTCTTTTAGGACTTAAAAAGAAGACAATTGGAAACAAAACCAGAAGCAGTTCCAGCATGGAGGAGTATCATTCTGCCTTCTGTACCTAACAGTACATTCATTGGTGCTTCTAGTGTATTGTCCATCCAGTCTTTGCTGACAGAATGATTGGCATTAACCCATGTCTCATCAAGCCAAACAATGTTTGGAAATTGTGTTAAAGAATTTCCTGAAGGAACCTACAGTGCCAAGCACAGATGTGGGGTTTCTCCACCAGCAATTTTCTGCCATTTACTTTTTTATACAGTGCTGGAAATCAGTATAAAGGCACTAGGTTTCCTACTGACAGTAATAGGTACAATGTCTGAAGCATACATGTATCTAATTTATTATGCAAGTAGTAGATATAGGACATACAAATATCATGACAGAATTAGTTTCTTTCATAGCACACATAATAAATTAAGGTATTTGCATTTCCTGGATGGAAATTGATATAAAGGCACTCACTGTCCTGTTGCGTTATTGCCTTGTTAGTACTTTGTCGAACCTCCGTTCTTCATAATTGCCTCAAAAAGTCTCTTAGGCATTGGTTTTGTTAGGGTTTGTAGTTCTTGCAGTGAAATTGTCACCCACTCTTCTCGTATCGTTTTTTTCAGCTCAGACATGGCATCAAATTGTCTTCCATTGCGATAAACATGCCTTGCAAGTATTCCCCAAAGGTTTTAGATGGGGTTCAAATCCGGGCTATGTGTAGGCCAGGGCAAGACATCGATATCTTTCTCTTCAAACCACTTTTTGGTTGTAGCAGAAACATGCATTGTCTTTTTGAAAAATTAGACTTTTGTCCCCATGGTCCTCATACATTCTAATCAGTTCTGTCTCTAGCAGCTCAGTGTACATGTTAGAGTTCATTCTAGTGTTCAGCCAAGCAATGTGTGATGTACCTGTAGTGCAGAAAGCTGCCCAAAGAATAACACTTCCGCCACCAAAGTTTCTACTCATTCTTACCTGCTGCTCTGTTCTCAGATCATGCCAATAAAATTGAAATCCATCTGACCCATCTAAATTAAACTTCTTCTCATCACTGAAGATAACTTTATCCCATTCTGCAGTCCATGACATATGTTTTTCTGCGAACTCCAACCTAGCCTGTTTATGTTTGGGTGTTAGAGCTGGTTTCTGCAGTTGTTTCCTGAATGTAAGGTGTTTGTCATTTGACAAAATTTGTCGTACACGTCTGGCAGTTACTGGCAACTGTAAATCAGCAACAAGTTGAGTAGAATAATGGTTTGTGACCCTTGCTTTGCGCAAAAGTAACCGTTTCCATGCCTCCGATAACTTTCTACTTTGCCCATATTTTCCATTCTGTCCATATCGTGCGCCCAATCTAATGAAATTATCTATCACTGAACTTGAACAGTTCAACTTCTTGGCAATTTGACGATTAGAGAGACCCATTTCCTTGCACGCACCGATTTTTGCTTTTTCATCACATAACTGTTTTCCGCGTGGCATTGTCACAGTAGTGAGTTATGTACACAACAAGCACTGTAACTAATAGTGTCTGTTTCCTATCTGCAGTAACAACAAGTATGCACACACTGGCACACACTAACACCACACAGAGCTGACTGCCTTTACACTGAGTTCCACCCTCTACCACCTGAATCGTTGATGTCTTGTTATATGTCAGTACTACTAGCATCAAATGCGACACCATTTGACTGCAGTTGTCAGTATACCGGTTCTCATACTATTGCATAGACACTATGCGTAACTATTCCTACAGAAAATATTAATTTTCGTACATATATCCATGCCTTTATACTGATTTCCACCACTGTACCTAAAACCTAATTTCTTCACTATTCTATGTAAAGAAGACTTGCTACCTTCAAATAGTTTGGCTTCTTTTAAACATGTAATTTGAAGATAGTAGAATGCTTCCTTCTTCTATGGTAGGAATAGATGTGTGTGCATATAGCATCCTGCTGGAAAGGATCTAAGTTGATATATTTGTATCCTTTTCTTTCCGGTTTCTAATTTAGACCCTGTTGCCTGATTTTCCTCTTTATCATACTTCCCAATTTTAACTACAGTTGGTAATTATTATTAATTTATGCCAACAAGCTTACTGTTGTTGTTTTTAAACACACAAGTCGTGTGTGGGCAATGTTTGAGAGGTAGAACTGGAACTTAAAAATTCAATGCCACAGCTGGGATTTGAACCACAGACCTTCCGCTTACCAGGCGGGTGCTCTACCATTGAGCTACTGTGACAAACTGCCAGAATGGCATTGAATTCTCAAACCAGTTCGTATTTTTCCCGGTAAACCACAAAGGTAGTCTCACATCAGAGACAATTACCCCAATGGTGACTTACTATTGCAAGTACTTTATGTCCCAGGATTAAATAACCTTCAGATGTGTGTGGTTCAAATCCCAGCTGTGGCATTGAATTTTAAGTTCCAGTTCTACCTCTCTTTAACTACAGTGTTCCTACTGATTCCTACAGCATGTGAGGTCCTATCAGTTACCTTAGAGACTGGAATAAGAGGTCCCCTGTTCAATTTCTTCTCTTCGAAATATTCTCTTACAGATGTAATGGCTCAAGTTGGTCGCCCAATTTGGTGATGACTCACTTAGGGTTTGATGCCTTGGTAAGCTCATCCGGTGCAGTAGCCTCCTCTGCACTGTACGTCGCTACGTTGATTCTGTATGGGATTAGGTACTGGGATTTAGGTAGGCATGAGTCGGATACTTAAGTCTTCTCAGGCGCCAGGTTAGATGACAAATATACTGCACTGACGTTTCCTGATTTATTTTCTATCACATAAATTCCTCGACGAACAGACCTGGGCGATTTTCTGTTATTGTGTTTTAACATCTAGTATCACCCCAGCTATTTACATCATCCTTACACAAATCTCGGTCACTTTTGATACAGCGATGTTTTTGGTGTGAAACTAAACATGTTTATTACAGGTTCACCCTGGGTAGCAAGAACACTACAGACCCCGGGTTCTATTGAATTTTCTGTATTTATACTGTTTCACCCACGCGACTTTCTCTCGTCCCGTTATGGGGGAGGGGGGGGGGTATTGTGTCCCCAGCTGTGTCCTTGGACTTTTAAGGCCAAGCCGTCTCTTAGCGAGAAATGACAAGATGTTTGTCCTCTGTCGACATATAGCTTTCAGAAATGCACCCAGGTTAACATCCGTTCGAAAGGCAACTTCACTTTATAAATTTCATCATATAAAAATCATACTTAAACCTATGTCTTATATCCAAGCTCAAAGCTAGAGAGTCATTATTCAAGACAAAAAAGCAAGCAGTTCTACCTTCCTTCAGAGTTAAATGTGAACTAGTTATTCAAAATGTACAATACTAGCGTGGCTGAGTCACTAAAAGTAAAGAAGTGGTTTTTCCACACTATATTTTCTTATAAATTTAACTTGGGTTTTGGTGTACCAGCTGTAGATGTTTGCAGTTATTGCAGTAGGACAAAACATGAACTGCAAGTAATGGAAAGTTCCCATAGAAAGAGAGTTACAAGCTGAACTCACTGCAAAGGCATTCCACAAGATGATGAGCTACCATGGCCTTATGCAGGTACAACCATTGCCTAAGCTTGCTATAGGTGAAGCCTATTATGCTTGCCATTATTCTATGCTCTGTGCATCACTGATATAGGGAATAAATCACCAGCATTTTATTGCTGGACTTAAAATCAAGCAGGTCGTGGAGCTATTGAAGTTGCTTCTGCGTTAACAAATTTTCTAAACAAACAGCAATTTGGGGATGGTGTATCCAAATTAAGGCTCCTCTCTGATGGTTGTGCTGGCCCACATGGTTCACAGACTTTATTGGTGGCTTTTGAAACAGTTTCCAGATTATCTGAAGGAAATCTGCATATTTCCCATGAGAGGCCATTCTTTCTTACCTGCGGACTGCATGTTTGGAGTTTTGTAAAAGGATCTTAGAAAATATTCTGAGATATTAACTCCTGAGAAGTATGTTGAAACATATTCTAAGGTTGGTACTCTTCTCCAACTGGGCAAGGATTGGTATGTGCATGATTTTAAGACGCTTTGCAATTACTTAAAAAAGCCACATGATATAGGGAAATGAAAAGGGTCATGTTAAAAGGAAACTTAAGGGGAATAAATTTTACATTTCTCTGAAAATGGAAATGTATAGACCGAATGACGAATCCAAGAAATTCGTCTCCATGCTTAAACGAGGAATAGCAGTCGAACAACTTACAGAGCCCTTAGTTCTGCCTTTGGAACAGCCCATCAAATTAGAAAAAAAGAATGATTTGGACAAGCTTTTAAAACACGTTTTGGTGAAGATTGGTACAGTAGTAATGAGCTAAAATTTTATGCAAGGCTAATTCAGCACGAAGATAATGCACAACAAATGGAGGAGGGAAGTGAGAATGAAGATTGTGATTGTTTGGAAGAAGAACATGGTTTTAATTCAATTTGAGAACTGTCTCAAAGTTTATCATTAAACTAGTTTTGTTTCACCCTGATGACTACCAATCACAAGTGTCAGAAGTTCTAAGTGCACTCATAGAATGGAATAAGTTTTTCCTTTACGTTTGCTCGAACATAGTGGTGTTATAACACTTACTATTCAGAACACATTATCATTAATCAGGATTTTCTGCATGCCTGCTTATAATATGCATAATTATTACATTGAGTTGGTTTCAAAATTGCATTGTTTCAAACAGTCGAAAGAGTTAGTGTCCTGGACAACACATTAAGAACACAAAACGTGTACTGTGAATTACAATGGCATGTAAGAGTTAAAAATCTGCAATAAAGTAATTTTCTGAAATTAACATTGTTTATATGGAAGAACGGTTCAAAAAGCTTTGTGTCCATTTATTCGGTGCAAAACAAGATAAGTCCAGCATTTTACATATTTTAACCCATGATTACAGCTTTGCATTAAGGCTGTGATTTTTGCCACTCATCGCCATGTTATACGTTCATTTTTTAGATCACAACAACATAATTATATTTAAAAGTATTGTTTACTTTAGGGGTTATTACATTTTCGGCTTTCCTGTAAAATTATTTGCAGACATCGCATTTTGAAAAGATGCTCCTCATATACTCAAACATCTCCCCACCGATTTCTAAGCATAATGTGGTCTGAAGTCTAATTCTTTGCACCGTTTTACCTATGGCCACCTTACAAACTAAATTAAAAGTAGGTAAAGTCATCATCTTAACATTTCGGCTTAGCAACCCTTGGAAAAATTTTGTGCTGCATACATTCATGGTTGCACCTGTGTCTACTGTAAATAATTCTGGTTTACCTCCTACATTAACCTCTATCACCGGGGACTCATCTTCATTTTCGTCAGAGTAATTCTTTAATAATGCCAATTGTTCAATTTCGTCATCATTTAATTCGGACCATAGCCCAGTGCAGTAAATCACCCTAGGATTTTGTGCAATCTTTTCCCGGTCCACAACAAGATCGCAATTTAGTTTTCTGAATGATTTTCTTCCACCTGCGCAAACCCATCTCTCACGGGTGCCACTAAAATCTCTTGACTTCCGGGCATATTTTAATTTCCCCCTCCTTGGCCCCTTCGGTTATTTCTGTGTGTGCTATATCCGCTACCATAATTTCTCCTTTCTTCTCTGTGGTAGTACTCATCGTCGGAATTGTGGGTTCTCTACTGGGTTCTTGGGTTATGCCCGTTTCGACGTCCCCATGTTGGTATGGCCTATCATGGAAATTCGCCTCCGTTTTAATCAAATTTACCTGATGCTCACGTCTGTCATTTCTTGGCCTACCCTCGAATCTTGGCGGGTCATTTCTGTATCATTCCCTGATACCGCCTTGGTTATGGCTCCCATTGAAATTTCTGGCGGTGTGCGGTGAACTCGGCTGACCGCGCCAATGTCCCCTTTCATTTCTCCGTGAACCATAATCTAACTCACGTTCCCAGTTACTACTTTCAAAAGCTGATACAAGATCTATTAATTCTGCGATATCTTTTGGCCTCGCTACAATCAGGTAATTTGTAATCTGCGAAATAAAATGAATAATGTTGAATAATCTGTGAAATAAAATCTGCTTCGCTTAAGGGAGGATCAACTGATCGACAATTTTGCGCCCAAGCTAACACTTAGTCCGCCATTGACTGTCAGCCATTTTCATTGTATCGGCCGTTGCTCAACATTGATCTGGTTTTATTCTGTGTAGTCGCATTCCAGTATTTGTTGACTAACATTTGCTTGAAATACTTGTAAGAGCAATTCTCCCTCAAAATAAGCCTCAACCACATCAGAGATCTAATTTTCAGTGCCTTATGTACAATAAACATTTTGAACTCTTCCGGTATATCCTTTATCTGGAAATAGTGGTCTAAGTCGATAAGGAATTGCCTGGGATTTACGGCTTCAGACTTGTGAAAAATGGGAACAGACAACTCATTCAACAATTGCCCATATTAACTGAGTTTATTTCCTGTATTAGGCGGGGTCACGTGGGCGGAACTAGGTGAATGAGGAGCTACATTCTCCGTAGTAGTCGCCTCGTGGTGTACACTAGTCACGATTGAGTTCTCATTCCTATTACCAATGACTGCGCTAGTCGCATTACCATCATTAACATTTCTTAATTCTATTTCCATTCTTTCTAAAGATCCATTAAGCTCCCCTATCCATTTCTAATTCTGTTTTGAATGGTTATCTACCTCTAGATGAGCTGATAGCTGTTTCTTAGCCTTCTCGTTAAGTTTACTGATTTCTTGTCCCTCGGCTTCTAATTCAGCCTGTACTGCTTGTAGGCTTTCATTTACTTTAATTTAAAAGGTGAGTCAATTAATAACACTGAACAACACTTACAACATAATTTTCCAGAACGCGTTTCGAAGGATAACTTTCCCCATGCACTGTGTTTTTAATAGCTATTAGCTCATCCGTCAGCATTTTCCTATGTTCTACATTATTTCTTACACACATCTCTTTCATATGTTCTAAATTTTCGTCCACATTAACTCTAAAGGAATTTAACCCTTCCTGGATTTTGAAAATGCTTGCCTGCTGTGTATTTAGTTCCCTCATTTTCTCCTCAAATTCCTGGTGCTTGTGATGTAAATGTTCTTTCAACTTTGATTCCTGGATCCTAAATCCTTCGTCTATGAGCTCTTTTACTTGACCAATAATTTTGCTCTCCAATCTATCACCTATTTCATTTATATTTTCTAAGAGCATTTTAAAGCAATCTCCCGAAATACTACTGCGTCGCTGCTCCCAGTAGCCGTGCTTATACCTCTTTCCCCAGAATAACTCTTACCCTGCGGAGGTTCCCTGCTATCTGATCTTTCTATCTCCCTGGTTTGCCTGTACACTATTTTCCTTATTCTGTTCTAACGAATCCATTTTGTTCTTTCTAATTAACTTCCCGCTACGAAGGAGCATCTAATTATCGCTATCCTAACCTGTCTTCCCTGCTCAGTCATACAGTACATAATACCCTTTCATTCATGCATGCATTATTTTCATACATATACACGTATTATTATGATTATATATGTATTTCTTTTACACAGAATTTTTTTTTAAACTCTGACCTTTTGGCGACTTCCATTGCTGGGTTGATTATATATGTATTTCTTTTACACAGAATTTTTTTTTAAACTCTGACCTTTCGGCAACTTTCATTGCTGGGTTGATGTGGTTGTCCTCTGGGGTTGAAGATTGCCCCACTTGTAGAACCATCATCTTATGCGCCTTTCCTCCCAGGTCTTTGAGACTGCGTTTTGTTTACCTTCTTGGACCATTGTCTCTCACCTGGTGCTCGTGATGTTCCTTGTGGTCGTTGTCTTTGTCGCGTCCATGGCATCTTCTGCTGTCCCTGCGTTGAAATTCACACCCTGGGCTGTTCTTCCTACATGTCGACCATGTTCTCGCTGAGTCATTCAAATTTTTCCATGCCACATGAAACTGCCAATGCCTCTAGTTTGTATTTCAAATACTTTTTTCCGAACTGTAAGTATTCTAGATGTATACCTTTCTACCTTCAACATATTTTATTACAATAAAATACTCAAAAGTGCAATTCCAGACACGTCAGTCTGTAATATGAAAGGTTTCGAGAAATCAGGTGTCACCAACAGTGATGGCAAACTCTTGAGCTAGTTTGTCACCCCATATAACCTTCATGTCTTTTTTTCCTAAGGGAATTTAGGACTGCAACATATGTATTTAGCTTAATTTTCAGCACTGTATAATCACAGATATTCTTTGTCTCGTCGGGATCCAACTCAACCTGTTGCTGGAAATAATACCCAGAAATTTGAAATGCAAAGAGGCAAATTTAACCTTGTAAGGATTAAAGGCAAGTCCAGCTTTACAAAACCTATATAGAACCTCTTGCTTATGATTTACACATTCCTCAAAGCTTTAAGAATACAAAGATCAAGATAATGATTAGTGATTTAAATGTTATGTCTTCAAATACTTTATCTAACAATCTCATAAGAACTTCTGCTCCTACCGCAACACCAGACAGTATACATAGAATTGAATTCATATAAATTAAAATCTGTGATAAATGTGGTATACTTTCTTGGGTCTTCAGTCAGTGGAATTTGGTAACATGTACTATTAAAATCTAAGGTTGTAAAATACCTTGCTGTAGCGAACCGATGTAAATGAGGATACTGGATCTATATATAATTTTCTATTCAAAACTTGATTATCTACCACCATTCGAACATTCCCATTTGATTTTGGTACGAGAAAGGCTGGGTTAGAATAATTTGAGTTAGAACATCTGATGACTTTATAATGCAATATTTTGCAAATTTGTTGCTTTAACAGTTGCATGACTTGATGGTTATCTGTATCAGTAATATTCAACCTGGGGTACGCAGACTTCCTAGGGGGTATGTAAAATTTAATTTAATCCTTCTTTGTGTAGTATTAAATAAGTTATAAAATATCTATTTTAGACATGGTAATGTATAATTTGAATTAAAGAGAACTTTAGGGCTATGCCTAGGAGTATAGGCTGAAATGGAAAATTGTCTTTGGGGGTATGCAGAGAAAAAAGGTTGAGTGCCACTGCTCTATATGGAGGCAAATATCCTGGTTTAAAATTCTCTAATTGGAAAAACACTTGACGATGTCAACTGTGAAATGCTTTACTGTTGTTAGCTAATGCTGGAATGCTGACAATGAAGTCATTAATCCTCTTGCTCTCCAGTGTTTGTCACTGATGGATGGGCTGAAGTGGCCGGGCATATTTGATGGTGGTTTTGGTCCTCTTGCAGATCACATAGAGCACAGAGTGGTGAAGAATATATCCCAATGAAGAGAACAATAGCAGTATTAGTAACTGCTTTTTAGAGAGCACCATATTTTTATGTTTTGCTGGTTACATTGCTCTCACAACCCCCAGAATGTCTGGAGGACCACACCTGTCGGTTTATGGGTCTCACTGACCTGACCGGGAGAATTATCAAAATAAATTCACCAACCATATCCTCTGATTACCAATCAGAGGACGTATTACATGCCATGACAGGTCAGCATGTTAGGGTTCAAGAGTTTATAGAGAAATTGGAGAAATGGAAAGGTTGGAAAACTGATTCCCTAGCCCTCAGGAACCCTAATAGCATCGGGGTCGGAAGAGAACAAGAGATGAGCAGGTAAGAGCATAAGGTCAGATAGAAAAAAAAAAAGGTGTACTGTGGAGAATGATGTTTTAAAAGTTTTGTTCGTTTGGTGTGTATGACAGCTGAATTGTAGCACCAAAAATAGCCTGTAATATTGGATATTGACAGTGGTTCCCCTGTGCATACTTAAGTGTCATGTGCCATTATGTGGAGATTGGAAACTCATGTTTGATTATATTGTTCACTGGACTGTCATTTGAGTTCTAGTTGATACTCCCTTGCTCATGTTTCACCAGTTGTCATGTTGCGATTACATATAGCATATGCTTGGCAGATTGTTAGTGTGCTTTGTAACAGTTCGTTGGTCAGTATAACTGCCCTGAGACCCCTGTAAGGTGATAAAATATTGAGACTCCCAAACAGTGCATTTTACTAAATTTGGTTTATGTACAACTAATAATCACTTACAGAATTGTTGCAATACATTTTCTACTCACTTTGTGGAAAATTTGTTTATGAAGGTAACAAAACCATTTTACTACCTAACATGAAGCATTGTATAAGTTTGTGAAAGAATTTTCAGAATTGGCCTACTCTAACAAAGTTATGCAATTTTGAAAATGCAATCACTTTTTTGGGGAAAAAATACGTTTTTAAATTTAACAATTTGAGCTATACAACTTTTTGATACTGTATTCAATTAAGATGAAAGCACTATATTTGCATAAATTTCAGAAAAATCTGCCTATGAATGTGGAATTTGATACATAACATGAACCTTAAAGCACTTGTTTAGAGAGGAAGTGAATTTAAAGTTTTATAAGCCTTCACTGTTTAAACATGAACTGTTTAATTCCATCCTCTTAGAGAGGTAGAATCAGAACTGTGGCATTGACCATTCTACCTCTCAAACATTACCCACACACGGCTTGTGACAGTAAGTTTGTTGGCATAAATAATTTCCATTCTCTTAGTTCCCAACAATCAGATTTAAGTTCATGTATGTAATGTAAGAGGGAATGCAGTAACTTATTAACCTGTGTTGTTTCTTTCTTAAAGGCCAGAGATTTGGAAAGAGGTGTAGAAATAGTCATAGCTACTCCTGGAAGACTGATTGATTTTCTGGAAAGCGGCAAGACAAATCTCAAAAGATGCACATATTTAGTGCTAGATGAAGCAGATAGAATGCTTGACATGGGTTTTGAACCTCAGATTCGGAAGATCATAGAACAAATTAGGGTGAGTTAAGTTTTATTTTGGCTATGCCAGTTGCTTTTTATCATCAAAAAGTACTGAGGGAGAAATTATCTTGCATCTGAGAGCTTTATTTCCTTTTACTATGGATGAACATGAGCATCTCCACATTTGTCAATCACAAGATAATTTCTCCTGAACTTTAGATTCAAACCAGTCTGTGAAAATTTGGCAAACTTGGTTTTCTTGTGGTAGTTATTCTGGAGCTTTCACAAAAATTAGTTTTCGTATACTTGAAATGATCACTTGCAGTGGGGGAAACTGTTATCACAACATATAAAGCAAATTATGAAACGGTGGATATTATAAAAAAGATTATAGAAGCAATGATACAGGTCAGTCAAGCATCTGAAATCTGTTGAACTCTTTCTCTGAAAAGTACTTTTCTCACATAATTTAACAAATTATTTGTTTTTTGTCTCACATTACATTCAGTCAGCAAATGACATCCACTGACAAGAAAGCATGTGTATGTAAGCTAATGGAGAGCAGTATACAAAACTTGCTCCATAGATTCTTTGTAAAACATGAAGCTAGAGTGATAAAAATTAATTTTGAAGTATTCAATATCTTAAACTTAATTTTCCCAGTAAGAAAAAATGTATTACATCCACATGACTCTGATCACTGCTACAAACTATTCTTACCAAAGCTTATTTTCCTGTCTATTCCGTGGCAAAGTGATTTATACTCTGTACATCAAGAGATTAAAGGAGACTTAAACAAAGCACCAGTTTGTATCACTCTGCGGCCACGTGCATTTGCAATGCCGGAACAGTTACCACTATAATATATAATGTGCATTTTGTACCACTAAAAGGATGTATTTACTAGATCTAAATAACATGCAGCACATGGAAATTAACTGCTACTTATGTCATCTCTGTCCACAATAACACTTTTTTGTTTCCTGCTCACAAACTTGAAACTAATCTCCAGAAGCAGCTTATGGAGGGAAGTTAATTTTAAATCTGGAAGATCGGGGTCAGAGTTAACTGCCAGCAGCACTTTGTTTAAGGTGGTGTTACGCCTCCTTTGGCGATCTACTTACACCTACTACCTTTCCCTTTCCCTTTCCTTAATAACGTATTCCGCAGGATCGTGACAGGATACTACCAAGTAACACAACAAACTACAGCATAACAACATTTATTATAATGAAAAGTATTAAACATTAACAAGCAATTATTAAAGACAACAATAATTTTAAAAAAGAATTCCGTTACATAGTACCCTATAAATATTAAAATGAAACTACAAATTTGATAATGGACGCTGTTAAATATTAACATGAAAATTCTAAACTGAAAACAAGAACCTTTCCTACATTTGAAATCAGAAAATTACAGAGAAAATACTAACTAGAAATCTTGCGTACAGTCTGTGGCAATATCCACCTATACCGAGTTGCCCTCCGGTTTACTGATAAAGGGCCTCATACAGAGCAATCCCCCTTTGTTAACTGTCCCTCTGGAGCTTTCCCACTCCTACAAAGTATTATTAACTAAACTGATACTCATCCCGATGTCGGCACTAGAAGATATAGGATGTACGGAGAACTTTCAGCCTGGAATAGCCACGCCCTGGTCGACAGTGTACAACGGTGTCCTCTGGGTTCGCAGCCACTCATCGAAGCCTCCTTTGCACATAGGCGACGTCTCTTACCAGCCTTAACTGGCACAATCACCTCAGAAGTCCATACCGCTCCTTTGCCAAAGGGAACCACATGCACCAAGTCGAATTACATGTAACTGGCAGGATTAGGCTTATGCGCCTGTCCTGCATTTCCCACGACTGATCGCCGTGCCAACCACTTGCACTGGTGCCCGGGTTCTACTTCCCCTTGCTGATGGCTGACCCACACCTGGTCACATCTCACGGTAGACTCTCAACCACACACTAACCACGCAGTAGAAACCCACAGACAACCGGCTTTTGTCTCTGACGTCATCTCAAGCTGTTCCATCTCTTGCCGGCCACCCTCTCTTTTTGGCTCTTCAAACTGCTGTTCGTGCCCCCCACTAATTAATCCGTTACAGAGGGGGGGTTCATTGTTAACAAAAACTGGTGAACTTTTTGACTGCAGATCTCACAAATTCATCGGTAACAATGCCCAACACATGCCTGGCATGCACTGTAAATACTTGAAACTGACACACTGGTGAACTTGGATGTTAATCTCATTACATCATCAATAGCAAGTTCGGCATATTTCTCGCAGAACTTGTTAAACATGTTCAATATTATTGTCTTTTCACCACTTTGCAACGGTTTCCCGCACTTATGTTTCTCAACACTCACTTGTTCCACCATGTTACTTTTATACTGAATAATGTGTGCACCATATGAGTTAGGCTGGTTACAGATTCACTTAACTGCATATTCTTACACTTCAGTTATGCTTAGTACACTTAGTTCATGCTTTAGCAAACATTAAGTGAGATTTCAGACCTTAGTATCAGTACTTTTTAAAAGGACTATTTAGACGGCGAAAGTTTCAAGAAGGCATGCTGCAGTAAAAAGTGCATGTGGCTTTGTTTATGTCTCCTTCAATCTTTTGATGTACAGAGTATAGTTTAATATTAGGAAGTCGCACAATGTGCATTGATAGAAGTACGTTAAAACATTACATATTGTGTACAGCTTCTCCTGTTCGTCTATATTTGTTCCATCCATTGGCTTTCGTGTTTTCACTTCACTTTTGCTTTGTCTGTTTGCCCCCACAGCAAAATTTTCTTAAGGATATTGTTCTCCTTTGCCTCAATTTTGGGTGACGACCCAGTGTTTGCCTGAACGGCGCTGTGTTTCGTTGCCCAAATTGGGTTTGCTAAGCAAGTATAACTTGTTTTTCAATTGTTTGAGAATTTTAACTTTTTAGCATTCGGTTTTACAGTTTAACCTTTGTTTTACTGTTTTAACTGTTTAGTTATAATGTAGGTTTTAGCTTTCACCTTTTACCCATTTCAGTGAATGGTCATTCCAGATTTTTAACTTAGCGCACTGACGTGTCGTTTGTTTTTTGTTTTGTTTATCTGTTTGCGCTTTTACTTGCTCTTTTGACCATCACATTTTAGGCAGCTAACTGCAAGTTTTAGGTTTTTTATATTCTCACCTAGGGCCCAAATGACCTAGCTGTCGACGGACCCCCAAACTCTATTCATCCATCCGTCCGATATTGTCCTCTTTTCACATGTACATGCACGTGCACACACATACTTCGATATTGAAGACTAAATTGTGTTATTTACCTGCGATAGTGCCTAATTATGGGTGTTTACTCTTTGTACATAGTAATTACTAGGGCCAGGCATTTAATGACCTATAATTTGGTAAAAAATGCAAAATAAAAAATGCATTTATGACCTAAAAATTACAAAAAATGACCCCCAAAAATGTTAGTTACCAAAAATAAAGAATTGCCAATAAAAATGCTATTTTATTATTTTTTTATATTATTATTATTGCTATTATTATTGCTATTATTATTGCTATTATTATTGCTATTATTATTGCTATTATTATTGCTATTATTATTGCTATTATTATTGCTATTATTATTGCTATTATTATTGCTATTATTATTGCTATTATTATTGCTATTATTATTATTATTATTATTATTATTATTATTATTATTATTATTATGATTGCTATTATTATTATTGCTATTGCTATTGCTATTATTATTATTATTGCTATTGCTATTATTATTATTATTGCTATTGCTATTATTATTATTATTGCTATTGCTATTATTATTATTATTATTATTATTATTATTATTATTATTATTATTATTATTATTATTATTATTATTGCTATTATTGTTATTGTTATCATGATTATGATTATAATTATTATAATTATGATTATAATTATTATAATTATGATTATAATTATTATAATTATGATTATAATTATTATAATTATGATTATAATTATTATAATTATGATTATAATTATTATAATTATGATTATAATTATTATAATTATGATTATAATTATTATAATTATGATTATAATTATTATAATTATGATTATAATTATTATAATTATGATTATTATAATAATAATTATGATTATTATAATTATGATTATTATAATAATAATTATGATTATTATAATTATGATTATGATTATTATAATTATGATTATGATTATTATAATTATGATTATAATTATTATAATTATGATTATTATAATTATTATAATTATGATTATTATAATTATTATTATTATAATTATTATTATTATAATTATTATTATTATAATTATTATTATTATAATTATTATTATTATAATTATTATTATTATAATTATTATTATTATAATTATTATTATAATTATTATTATTATAATTATTATTATTATAATTATTATTATTATAATTATTATTATTATAATTATTATTATTATAATTATTATTATTATAATTATTATTATTATAATTATTATTATTATAATTATTATTATTATAATTATTATTATTATAATTATTATTATTATAATTATTATTATTATAATTATTATTATTATAGTTATTATTATTATAATTATTATTATTATAATTATTATTATTATAATTATTATTATTATAATTATTATTATTATAATTATTATTATTATAATTATTATTATTATAATTATTATTATTATAATTATTATTATTATAATTATTATTATTATAATTATTATAGTTATTATTATTATAGTTATTATTATTATAGTTATTATTATTATAGTTATTATTATTATAGTTATTATTATTATAATTATTATTATAATTATTATAATTATTATTATAATTATTATAATTATTATTATTATTATTATTATTATTATAATTATTATTATTATTATTATTATTATTATAATTATTATTATAATTATTATTATTATTATTATTATTGTTATAATTATTATTATTATTATTATTATTATAATTATTATTATTATTATAATTATTATTATTATAATTATTATTATAATTATTATAATTATTATTATAATTATTATTATAATTATTATTATTATTACATTAGTAACTCACTTTGTTACTAAGTTACATAAAACATAACAAAATAAAAATATTAAAAGAATATTATAAATGTACATGTTAGAGTATCTTTTATTGAAGAAATTCCATTTAAGTTCACTTTTAACCTCTTGAGCGATAGCCATTTAAAAGCTCCGCAGGCCGAGAACGGATACCCAATATCCAGCGCAGGGCATTTAAATTGTTAAATGTGCTAAAAGTGCTTCGTAAATACACAGCTGTATTTTGCGTAAATTTTAAGTTATTTTAATCTAACAAAAACTGGTATAAAACTCATTATATGCAGTATACATGTACATCATCAGCAATGTTGAGTTGCATTTACAAATCGTTGAAATGGCACTATTTGTTTCACTGTGGTGAATAGTTAACTTTGCTTTGTCGAACGCATTTAATATAATTTCTCGGAAAGAAACAGTAGTGGACCCATTGTATGTGTGAGCTATGCATCAGCAAATCACAGCACAATGTGAAATAGAACACTACTGTATGCGTGGTTTATGAGTCATCAGAATAAAGCAGGTTTGCAATTTTTCCTTACACGTGTTTCGTAACTTGGATATAGTAGGGTCCGTTTTTCTTTCTTGAAATGCATACGTATACTTTCCTGCTTGTAGCTGAAGTGAGAAGCTTTTGAGTGTTACGTCTCAGAGCTAAAACATGGCATCAACAAGCAGTGTTGCACAAAGGTTAGCGAGTGGTGGAAGTGTAAGGGCTTCTGAAATTACACACGATAATGTGGAGGACTTCTTGCTGTGTGACAGCGATTTGGATATTGATGGCGAATTTTCCGAATTTGAGGGGGGGTGTGGAGGATATAGGTACGAGTAGCAGTGAGAAAGAATGTGACCAACTTCCTTCAGGTGTTCGTGAAGAGTCAGCATTGTGGAGTGCTGAAAACAATTGCAATACAAACAGGCACATCTTCACGAGCACAGGGTCTGGTGTTCAACCCCAGGCTCAGCTGACTTCTGACAGCCAACCAATTGACATTTTTACAAAATTTTATACTACCGACTTAGTGTCTCTCATTGTTTCGAAAACAAATGTATATGCGACTAAGGTGAAGGAAGACCTGCTCTCTAAAGGTAAATTAGGGCCTAAGAGCAGAATTCAAAGGTGGACAGAAGTAACACTCAATGAGATTTACAGGCTAATTGGTCTTATTATACTTATGGGTGTTATTCGTAAACCTACATTATACATGTATTGGTCCACAGATGACATGCTAGCTACTCCTTTTTTTTGGAAAATGCATGTCAAATAACAGGTTTACGTCAATTTTGCGGTTCCTTCATTTCACCTGCACAGAGAATGTAAATGACAAACTGCACAAAATTAGGCCTGTTTTCGATTATATTATTTCAAAATTTAAAGAAAATTGTGCCTGGTGAAAAGGTCACTGTTGATGAAAGCCTAATGCTTTGGAAGGGCCGCTTAGGTTGGAAGCAATACATCAAAACAAAAAGGGCTAGATTTGGCATAAAGAGTTTTGATGTTTGTGAAAGTAAAACGGGATATCTTTACAATAGCTGCATTTACACTGGTCAAGGGACTGACAATACTGGAGACAAAGATTTGGGCTTATCTGGCACCATAGTAATGCACCTAATGGAACCTGTGCTTGATCAGGGTAGGACTGTGTACTTAGATAACTGGTACAGCTCTCCTAAATTATTCATGGCCTTACACAAAAGAAAAACTAATGCAATTGGAACAGTACGTTCAAATCGTATTGGTTTGCCAAAAGATGTGAATACGAAGGCTCTAAGGAGAGGGGAAATGGAGGTGTGTCAGCTCCCACCTTTGACCTACCTTGCCTGGCAGGACAGGAGGGTAGTTACGGCATTATCCAATTGCAGTTCTCAGATTTCGATGATTGACACTGGAAAAACAGATGCCCATACCAAAATGTGCATTTTCAAGCCTGACGTTATCCAGGAATACAATATGCACATGGGCGGTGTCGATCTAGTAGATCAGGTATTGCAAGCATATCCCTCTTTATGAAAAACAGTGAAATGGTATAAAAAGGTATTTTTGCACCAGCTGGATATAACCATATACAATTGTTTGGTAATTTGGAGAGCTCTAAACCCACACAAGACAATGACCTACCTGGACTTTCGACTATCAATAGCTCGCAGCCTAATTGAACAATACCAGGTTGAGAGGCCTCTTCATACTGGGGGTAGAAAATCCAATACCCCTGCACCCCTCAGACTTCAAGGAAAACACTATCCTAAAAGGATACCGTCAACAGCAAAGAAGTCCCGCCCATCTTGAAGGTGTTTCGTGTGCCGCAAGAAGGGAATCCGCAAGGAAACTGGGATGATCTGTGGAGATGTGCCCTTGTGTGTTTATCCCTGTTTTGAGGCATATCACTGCAGAAGGAACATATATAGGTAAGCCAGTAAAGCATATAGAATTTAATTAAATGTTTCATAACGGGGGAAAAGTAAAATAAGTTGAGTTAGATAGAGGATAAATAAGGGTTAAATGCACAAACGCACAGGACATGTATACACGTCCATATCGCTCGTCCGTCATTTTAAATGGACGTGATTTCACGTCCATATCCCTGAAGAGGTTAATAACAATTTTGAGTTGCAGTTAACAATCACAAATTGGCTGAGATTCTCAAACAAAAATGACTGTCTATTGTCTGCTAGTTCTGACTTATGAATGGAAAAGCTCCTGTCTACTTTAACGGAAGCAATTGGAGGATACTGAAAGCAAGCAATATCTCCTGAATTTAACTCACAGTCAGCAAGAGAAAACTGTTCACCAGACAAAGCACTGCCAATTGAACAGTGTTTTGTACCCCCTGTTCTTGTCTATACGCTTCTTTATTTTCATTGCCACTGCATCACCCACTTTACCATATGCACGGCTCAAATCATTCAGTACTTTATCCACTATTTGTAGCTATTGTCACTTGGGATTTTTCCAGAGAAGTTATTGCATCAGGAAGGAATTCAAAATTAGTGTTTATATAAAAAAGTTTACCTGCAATTTCTTTATCAGCCACCAGTTCTGTTGATTGACACAGACTCAGCATTATCAAAAGAATCAAGTACTTTCTTCACAACGTCAAAATTCTTGAAATAATAACTACAAGCCTCGAGCCATGTTCCCCATCTTGTCAAAACAGGTGAAAAGGGCAGCTGAATTTCTGGAGCTTCTGCTTTGAATGCTACAAATCGAGAGGAGGCTTTCAAGAATACTTTCTTGAAGCATCCAATTAATTTATCCAGTTCAGGAAAATTTGCATGTACTTCTTCCGCGACCCGGTGTAATGCGTGTGCTAAACATGTCACATGCACCATTTTTGGGTAGAGTACACTCAAAGAAGTAGCAGCTTTCATCATGTAGGGTACTGCGTCTGTTATAAAAAGCAATTCATTGGAATTTTGAATCTCACTAGGCCAAAGTATTCTCAATGCATGGTCAAATACTAAGCTGATGGTTGAATAGTTCACTTTGTCCAGCTGCTCACAATGTAATAGAAATTGTTCTCCGGAGCTGTGTGCTTCTAAAGCGCGTCTCACCCTTAAAAGACAGTACACGTTAAATGGAGCGCAGTGTTGCAACATGTACTAGTTGCGAATCTCTCTCCGCGAGCGACTCGAGGTGGCCTGAGTCCTGTACTTAGTCCTTCAATTGCTGCTTGACGAGACGGACACTTTTAACTTTGGTATCCCTCCACACCTTTGTTACTGTATGACCTAAATTTACAAATGACTCGTCTGTATAAATAATTGATTTCCCCTGGTCCCTAAACCTTTTACGTCTTTTAGATATTTATGTCGCCATCTGATGATATCGATATCGTCTCTTTCTATTAATATGCACTTGTTACCCTTTCTTTCATATTCGAACCCCAAATCAGAGTGGCCCTTGAGAAATTTGGTAGGGTCTCATCACTGTTGAACTGTGACAAAATTATATTCAGCGTGGGTGGAATATTTGCAAACTGTAAAGAATGAACAATTCGCCGCACTCCACCTTGCACTATTCAATCATATTGCGTTAACCTAGCGTTTTGTGTAGTCCCGCCCTTTTTGCTTTCTTTTTCGATGGCGTTCTTAGAGGTCCTTTCATTAATTCCTTTTTAATCATACACACTACTGCTTCTGAACACCCGATAGCCTTAGCTGTTTCTTTTACTGCCTTTACTGCCAAGCATTTTGCTTCAAAAATAATCTAACACATTCATAATTATTTGGCGTTCCTTACTTCTTAATTTACCAACATATCGTCTCTTCCTAGCTTCCCCCTCCATAACTACAAATATTTACAAAAATATTAAACAAATAACGCAATAACAGCTCACAGTTACACACACAGCTTCTTTCGAACTAATGTTAGTGCTGCTCCTTATACTATCTTCTGTGTCAGGCCTGGCGCTGAATAGATGAATACCTTTTGTTTGCCTTACTGGATAAAAGAAAGAGGTTACTGCCTTTTGGTTTATTTTAAAAACTTTCTCCAACCTTCCTCAACATTTGTTCTCGCTGGTTCCCTGATGTAAACTCAATAACAAAAAAGTTTCACACTGCGTAACTTTTGCAGTGCACAGATATAAAATTTTCCGAAAACATTTAATTTAAAAAATTATAACCCTTAACTGGGTAAACATAGAGAATTCAAAGTAGGCAGGTAGTAGCACTATAGTTTACTCTACCTAAGAAAAAAATATAGATGCATTCTAGCAGTTAGTTTGTTAGTTAGTGCGTGATGAGTGTAGAAACAGCAAATATCGGACTTCTATTGAAAAAAACGTTTTCTGAAGAAATTTGGACCTATAGAAATGTATAATGACTCTGAAAAGGATATAACCTGATAGAGAAAAAAATTCTGCATAGGATAATGTGTTCAAACCTGAAATTTATAACAAATGAATATTTATACCATGCTATTAGGAATGTGGCAACAGAGCGAGGGTAGAAAAGGACGCGGCTAATGGCAACTTGTATGCGCTAGATAGAGACAGAGATGTCCCGTTTAACTCCATACTGTCTTCTAAGAGTGAAACGCTATATAGAACTCCAGCAATAACATTTGCTATATAATGACCTACAGAATCTATTGTCTCATCGATGGATACGAATATATTTTCTCCAATCCTTTTTCTTATTTGTTGCAAAGTTTTGTTGTAGCACCAATCCACGTAGGTTTTTCTCAATGTTCTGGGATCTGGAATTAATTTTCCTGTCGCCTCTTCTAAGAAAATGAGCAGCTTAGGATGACTCAGCTTGTGAAGTGGAATATCAGCAGATAAAAATGCTTCACGTAATTTCTCACAAAATGGTGAAAATGTTGAACGAGTTTTGCCCAGCATCATCTGCTGTAAGCTTACGCTGGATTTATTTTCAAGTCTTTGCAGGCCACGTTTGTGCTTCTCCCGTGACATGTTCTACCGTAAATGTTTTTTCAGCAGCCACTCTCACATCACAGATCTTGCAGAATAATATATGACCGTCCATGGAAAGAATATTTTCTCCATATTTTGAAACAAATGCCTTCAATTTAACACTGTTACTTCCCTTCACTTTAGGTATTTTGCTCATATGGTGCTCGTACAGGTGCTAGGAACAACTGATCACCTCACTTAACAGCACAAGAATGCCGGTTTACCTGGATATAGGAATTTCCATGGGAGTATGGGCAAGTCCATTAACCACATTCCTTGAAAAATAGGGCTAGGAGTTAGCTTAAGCTCTAAGAAATTGAATTCCTAGAAGTGTGCCAGTTCATAATGCACATTCCTTGAAAAATAGGGCTAGGAGTTAGCATAGCATTTACTTAAATCCAAGAAATTGTATTGACAAGGCAAAATACTGAATTTAATTTTAAAAAATGAAATACAAATAATCTCCCAACCTTCCGGAAAAGTGTTAAAATGCTCAAAATGACCTAAAATTGCCAAAAAATGACGTATCTTTTAAACAAGTAAGAAAATGCACAAAAATGCCCTAACAAATTGCTTTTATTTAACTCGTTAGTCAATACCATACCTTTCCATATAAGTAAGCAACGTTTCAACCCTCATAAGGAAAAGATGCAAAATCATTAATTGCCTTGCCCTAGTAATTACAGTTCTTATGCTCTTCAGGCAAATTGGAAGCCTATTTGTTCAGTATTAATATGACTCCATTGCTCCATGGATATGGTGCCATTACTCCGGGCAATCCCACCACAAGTCATTTAGTATTGACATACTGTCATCCTTTTACAATATTTAAATATGTTGTTTTCTAGTGCCTTGCATCTGGCAATGAAGCCATTAGCATTCGTGCTTTCCAATACTTTTGAACTGTAGTGGTTTTCATGTAACTGTTTTCTTAACGGGCACCAGTTTTACAATGTGGCAGTTACATCACCCGACTTAAACCCCCATTTTGCAAGGAGGACCACACCTATCGTTGGTCAACGGGTCCATCGGACCTAGCCGGGAGGACTAAATAGGTGGTATTTAGATCCACCGACCTTCCCCTCATGTGCCTCTGAAGGACGCTGTTGTCCTGTGATAGGCCAGCACATATGTAAATGACATTTCCTCCATTTTAGATGAAACAGTTATACCGCTGTGATTCGGTCCCCAGAGCCTCATCTGTTAAAAGCAGGGTGCACCACGGGCAGGATGAGAATGGGAATTGGGTAGGAGAGGCTATAGGAGGCGCATCACTACCCCTTACACCCCATATTTAAATATTATTTTTTGCAAAGGAATAATTGAAGTTAAATATGCATTAGTAATCTTATGATTTTGAACATTAACATGTCCTGGAAAAATAAAAAAGTCCTGTAAGGTGGCACCATTGCCTTGGCCTCCCCTACTTCTTGTTTATTTACATAAGCATGTTGTACGTCTGTGTATGTGGTCCTCCTATCTTGGCATGTCTTCACCTTGTTCATCTATGAAGCATGAACGTTTGTAGGAGGTACAAGTAATGACAACATAATGCCTTTGGTGTTCCAATGTATGGTGTTCCATCTTGATTCTCAACAAGCATTTGAATAAATGAATACGCAAATCTAGATACTTACATCAGCACTAGTTTATGATTTCCATTTGTATCAACAGAATCAGCAGAAATTTAGCTGTCATGTTGCTACTTCTGATTTTGATGCAATTTATAATTCTAATTTTGAAATGTTTCAGCCCGATAGACAGACATTAATGTGGTCAGCCACATGGCCAAAAGAAGTCCGGAATCTTGCAGAGGAATTTCTTAAAGATTACATACAGATCAATGTAGGTTCACTTCAGCTGTCAGCCAATCACAACATTCTTCAAATAATTGATGTATGTCAAGAGTATGAGAAGGAACAAAAGTAAGTGTTGTGATATATTTTTGTTGTTATTGCACCGATTTAAATACCTTAAATTGGTATGTCATCACATTGTATAGAAATTAATAGAAACTTTACAAAATAGTGAATAACATTTATTTTTTTATGCCAACCAACTTACTGCTGGTGTTTTTTTAAACACAAGCTGTGTGTGGGCAATGTTTGAGAGGTAGAATCAGGACTGAAAAATTCCAATGCCATAGTAACTGAATGATGGGGGGATAAAGGCTTTAAAATGCATGCAGCTGAAAAGTAGTCAATATCATTAATTTGAGGTGGTTTTTACTGTCCTAAAAGAAACATACAAAGAGCTATACATTATTTGCTATATTGGTGTACAATTTTTTATGTAATACATAATACATATTTAACATCTTTCAAAATAACTTGCTAACATTATTTCTACGTTATATGGCTTTAAATTAATCTACAAATCTAAGGATATGTCCCATTGGGAGAAAGCATGTTAGAAACTAGCATCTGATGTGGAAACCATGAATACTTTCGCCAACATTTGGTGCTAATGGGGTGTTATGTAATGCAGTTTCCTATAGGTGGAGAATTTTAATTGGAAAAAATGTGCTCAGATTTTTACTTTACTAGAGACTGAAGAACTAGACATATTTGCATTTAACCCAAAAATTTGATCTCAAGATTTCATAGGAAAAACATGTTTTGTGGCCCTCCCTGAAACCCCCCGCACCTCCCCCCCCCCCAAAAAAAAAAAAAAAAAAAAAGTTTTGAACAAAATCCCCCACTCCAAACTAGCCTTTGAGGTGAAAGTGTTGTGATTCTTTGTTTTCTCAAAATAGCTCTTAACCATTTTAATTAAAGTACCACATGTTTAAGCTATTTTATGACAATCTTATTCTTGTTTTTAACTTCTAAACAAATTTGGTAGATTTTTTTTTTTTTTCCTAGCCCTGTTCGGATTAGCAGGGTTCAGATCGGCAGGATTCTACTGAATTTTGTTTCTCACGTTGAATACTTAAGACTACAGTTCGTCGCCGACATTGGCTTCGATAAACAGGTCTGACATGTGTTTTTATCCTTTTAAGATTTCTTTTACATGTTTTAACGTCTTGACTTTTTAAACCTCAGACTTGTTTTTCTTTTTAATTATGATGGATTTTATATTGTTGCAGTTTTATATTTTAGACCTTTTATACCTCACAGTTTACCGCGTTAGTTTAGAATTTTACCCATCTCTTTTAATTTTAACTAAGTGAGTGTGTTTTAGACTGTTTAACTGTGGGCCCAAATGACCTCGTTGTCGGACCGTTAAACCCCACACACTCACTCACTCACTCATCGAATACTTCCACCACAGATGTAATTAACTAAATTAACTACTTTGAGCCAGTATTACAAAGGAGGTTTAAACTCCTGGATTTAGGTTTTACTTCAGTTTATATATATTAATCTTCAGTTAAACTTTACTGGAACCCATCTTTTTTTAACTACAGTTCATTGGTATGTTGTAAGATGGCATCCCCATCTGTACATGCAGACACCAGGAAGGTATTTGGGGAATTATGACAAAATTGAAAGACCTCGGGGACCCAAAACTTTCTTAAATGGATCTAGTGACTTTCAGATGTGGAATGACCATGCCTTTTTAAACAGATTCAAACTTACAAAACAGACACTCCTAACCTATTATGCTAAATTTGAAACCGGATAGGGAAATACATGAGAAGGTATAAACCATAAAACCATTTATTTTAATATTGAATTTCTATTAAAATAACAAAAGGTAGAATCGGAACCAAAAAGTTCAATGCCACAACTGGGATTTGAACCACAGACCCTCTGCTTACCAGGCGGTTGCTCTAACCATTAGGGACCGCGTAACGCATGGTGCCAACGTGCGAGAAATGAAAGTAGCCAGCAGTTGTAGCACATACATTGCAGGACAGAGTTGGGTAGTTGGCAATGCATATCACATCAGACTGACAGCTTCCGGCAATACGTGTACATTGATGACCAATAAGGTGGGAGACTATTCTCCATGTTTTAGTTAATTATGAGTCACCTTTTTTACACTTGTCTTCACTTAAAGACTCTTCACTCATTCAAAATGACAAATTTGGGCAACTTGCACATGTGCTATTTCATATTAGTAGAATCACATAACCTGAAATATCTGAATTATAAGCTTGTGCAGTTGTGCAGTACATAAATAACCTTAAATGGAAATATATTTCATTATGTACATTTATGAAACAAATACAAAGTTTTATAAGAGTTACATGTGGCAGATGATTGACAAACGGAATGCTTTAAACATCAGATTGTATTGGAAATAATTCTCGCAAATTACTGGTGATTTCAACGTTATTTTAAATACAGATTTCCATTAATGATAACAGTCAAAAGGAATGAGAAAAAATGAAAATCTTCACTTTGTAAACCCTTTCTGCAGGTGTTAGGCCTCCACTGTTTACATTATTCCACTATTTAGTTTGTGCTTATATTCCATTGTTTGTGTTAGATTGCGCTTTCATTCCATTACCTGTTCGTTGTTGTCCACCTCTTTGTGTAGTAGTGCATTTCTTCATGCCAAGTTAGCATGATTTTTCACCATTGTGCATCACGAACCCAATACACATCAACTTTACCAGAATAAATACCTCTTACGAAAACTTATTTTCCCAGAAAGCTTTGCTTTGTCTTTTTGACCTTCATTATTTTCAGTTGACATAGTTAATTTATATTTAATTTTCACACACACCTACATGTAATAATTATCACTGAATTTTGTGTTCGTAAATGCGAAGGTAATATTGATACTATGCATAATAATTATCACTAAATTTTGTGTTCGTAAATGCGAAGGTAATATTGATACTACGCATAATAATTATCACTAAATTTTGTGTGTAAACACGAGCGCATAGCTAACACTACATGTAATAATTATAACTGAATTCTGTTTTTGTAAACATGATTGTAATACTAAACTACTAAATGAACTAAACAGTGCACTCGAAACAAGTAAACTGATGTACCAGGTATGTGATGTCAACGATTCACAGATTTACAGTGCAACACAATAGCACACGTTTAGCATTGGGTAAAGATTCCTGGAAAGGAATTCAGTCACCGTGCTAAATGGAAAACACATGGTATTCAATGTTACTGCTGGCAACTGCACAATGGCCCCTGTCGTTGCTATGGTAATGGCTTGGAAAGCTTGCCTCTAATTGGTGCCTTCAATGGTGGCTTTGACACGAGTGACGCTTTAACCCCCTCCCTCCTTCCTGTTAATGTTTTCAGAGCACATTTGCACGTGGACAGGAAACGTCAGTTACCAACTTACTCTGTACATCAAGAGATGTAAACAAAGCCACATGCATTTGAGCGCAGTACGCCATCGTGCTTTTACCGTCTGAATAGTTCCTTGAAAAAATACTGATACTAAGGTTTGAAATTTCACATAATGTTTGCTAAAGCACAAACTAAGCGTACTAAGCATAGTTGAAGTTTAGGAATACGCAATTAAGTGAATCTGTAACGAGCCTAACTCATTTGGCGTGCACATTATTCAGTATGAAAGTAACATGGTGTAAGAAGTGAGTGTTCTGAGACATAAGTGTAGGAAACCATTGCGAAGTGGTGAAAAGACAATAATATTGAACATGTTTAACAAGTTCTGCGAGAAATATCCTGATCTTGCTATAGGTTTAACAAGTTCTGCGAGAAATATCCTGATCTTGCTATAGATGACGTGATGAAATTAAAATCCGAGTTTACCTGTGTGTCAGTTTCAAGTATTTACAGCGCACGCAAAGAAAAATCCTCAGTTGGTGGAGTCAGAACTCTTGGCAAGAAGAGAACACACACCAGGCAAGTGTTGGATGTAGTTTGCAACGAATTTGTGAGATCTGCAATCCGTCGAAAAGTTCACCAGTTCTTCGTGAACAATGAACCCCCTACCTTAAAGTGCTGTTGGCAGTTAACTCTAATCCCAACTTTCCAGATTTAAAATGAACTTTACTCCATAAGCTGCTTCTGGAGAGTGGTTTTGAGTTTGTGTGCAGGAAACGAAAAAGTATTATTGTTGACAGAGATTACGTAAGTAGTAGTTAATTTCCATGAGCTGCGTGTTATTTAGATCCAGTAAATATATCCTTTGAGTGGTGTAAAACGCATATTATACTTACGTGTAGTGCCAACTGTGTTCCATCATTGCAAATGCATGTGGCCGCAGAGTGATATACACTGGTGCTTTGTTTACATCTCCTTTGATCTCTTGATGTACAGAGTATAGTTCGCCAACTATGAGTTACTGCAAGCTTTGTTACTACAAAGCTTATTTTTCATCATGAATGGTTAATGTTAAACTTTTACTGTTATTTTTCATCCTAAATGGCCATTATTTCAGAACATTAACACTTTTTTGAAGCTAGCAGGTCTACCAACAGCATTTAGTTGTGTGATGAAGAAAAAGATGGGTAACGATTGTCTTTTCTTGGTATCCAGATATACCAACATTATTGCGCTGTGGTTTAACCTAACAAGAAGTTAAACTGTTGGCTTGGTTTAACTAAACTTACAGTCAGACTACATTTATAATACTGGACCTAAGTGTGAATAATTTGCATGATATAAGTATATTAAAACAGGATGCTGTTCAGACTGCATATGTCCCTAAATGAATGAATGTACGCATGCACACAGACTGTATTATCCACCAGTCCAACCCAAGTATAAAAGGTCTTGGTGAACCGATGTGTATTTTATATTTTGCAAGCGTATCTAACCATATGGAGTTTCATGGCTGTGTTGTGTGATTGGATGTTTTGCAAATCTATAAGATCCCACAGTATTTATTGAGTGGTAGTACTATGTTAATTTGAGATCTTGGGTGGTTTCCAGGTCCTCTTGACATACTTAGGTGCATGTCATGGCAATGTCTTCTTTCTCTTTCCCTTGTGTCTTACAGCGGCATGACTGCCTGGATGCATTTCCTTCATTATTCCTTATTCTTGGCCATTCTCAGTTTTCCCTTACCCTTTCCTCTCTTCCTTGCTATGTCCTCTATGATCCATAAATCCTTTCCTTGGTCTTCCCCTCTCTCTGTTTTCTTCTGTTCTTACTTCCATGATTTTTGACTTTCTCCCTTCCTCCACTCTCAACACATGTCCAAACCATTTCAACTCTGTAGGCAATATATGTATACATGTAAAACAGGAAGCATAACTATGGTCATTGACAAAATTGCAAGTGGATGGGAATTCAATTAACCATTTGATGATTAATAAGGAAGGAAAAAAATCATAATCTATGCAGTGGTAGCCAACCCCAATTCATGCAGCAGATACCAGGCATCCATTGTGCTACAGGAATAGCATGCAAGTGAAACAGAAATATAGCTTCCAAAGTTATAATTGCGTATGTTCATATTTAGATGTAAGAGAATTATTGTACCATGTATTTATTGAGTTTAGGAGTAAAGCAAAAGCATTATACCTCTTAGGAGGATAAAAATTGCAGATTCGCTATTGTGTCCATTGTTTTGTGCAGACGTTTTTGTTATGCTGACTGTCAAATTGTCAAAGGAGGCCAAGATACTGTTACGGGTAGGGCCGAGGGGTGCAAACAGCATGACTGTCACGTAATAGCAGCATCCCTCTGCAACAGTCAAAAATACCCAATGGCTATAAGGACAGTTTAACGTAAGTGGGGGAAATATGTGTGAAGTTTGGGGGAGCTAAGAAATTAACAGTGGACAGTTTGATAGTTGACAATTTGAAGTGAAGGGTGACGTGTGACAAATGTAGCTAAATCAACATTTACTGTGTGGGAACTTCGAAGAAACTAGAAAGTGATGTTATAAGAGACAAAGCAGTAGTTGTGGTTATATGCAATACACATGATTATTGAGAGGGTGCACAAAACAACACACAATAGCGAGCAGCTTGTTCATCATGTAACTGCCCTTGACTAATAATTATTACAATTGAATAGCTCTATTCCTCAACTTCCCCGACATCCTGAAGCTGCAAGAACCCTACGTCACCCTCATTTCCTATTGTTGATAAAAGGATAACCATTATCCCAAACAACCAAAGTGCATCAAGGGCATCCCTCTGTGACACCAGATACAGCTAGCTGGTGCATCAATTATCACATGGTGACGCCAACAGGACAGCCTCCAAGGTGATGTGCTATTAAAATGTAAACAGTGCTTCACTGGCAGATGAAAGTTTGGACATTTCTTTTAATTAGTTTTATAATTATGCAAAGTCATAAATATTGAATTGACATCTTACTGCATGCCATATGTCCAAATGCTCATTTAGGTCTATTATGTATACTTTCCTTAATTTTTTCATAAGGTGCAATCCTTAATGAAATAATACGTAGGAAATGCTTCTTGAATTTCCCAGTGAAGGTTTCTGCAACAAGTGTCACCAAATGGGACCTTAAGATACTTTTACTCTTTTTCAGATTGAGTACCCTTTTAAAAGAGATAATGGCTGAGAAAGAAAATAAAAGCATAGTTTTTATTGAAACTAAAAGAAGAGTGGATGAAATCACAAGAAAAATGAGAAGAGATGGGTAGGTAAAAGTGTGTGTGTGTGGGTGTGGATGTGGGGGTGGGGGTGTGTGGGTGTATGGATGTGTGGGTGTGTGGGGGTGGGGGTGGGGTGTGTGTGTGTGGGGTGTGTGTGTGTGTGTGGTGTGTGTGTGTGGGGTGTGCGTGCGTGCGTGCGTGAGAGAGTGTACAAGGTGTGATAATGTATGTGTTTTGTTTCCTCAGGTGGCCAGCTGCATGCATCCATGGAGATAAATCCCAACCAGAAAGGGATTGGGTGTTGCAAGGTATGTAACTTTTGTAGGCGTCATTGTGCTCTTAAGGTGAAATTTATGCAGGTGTAACAATAGTATAGCTCTCCAACACCAACAATTATTAAATCTTCCCTTAAATAAATTTAACAAGGCAGTAATGCTTTTGGATTCTAAAGCTGCAATTCAGGGAATATGTTCAAATACTACAAAGAAGTCAACAAAAATTAGAGAATGCTACAAAATGTTAACACAGCTCCAAAAAGTTAATAAGACTGTTCATCTCCTATGGATTCCAGTACACTGTGGAGTCATGGGGAATGAAGCTGCAGACTCACTTGCAAAGAAAGGCACAACAATAAAACAAGTCTAAATTCAATTTCTCATATTCCTCAATAAAACGCTTGATCATTAAAAAATTTTCTCATTCATATCTACAAGAAATAGAAGCAAATGCCAAAGATAAAAAATGGATTACACTACTTTCCAACCCAGATATAATCCCCAGAGACCAAGGAAAACAGTGGTTGCAGCCTTCCGACTTGACAAATCACGACTGCTTAGCAAGTCATCTCTACAGAATAGGTGTCTCAGCTTCACCAATATGTGTCCTGTGTAACGATCCAGCAGAAATGAAGACCACTTGAAGACCTGTGAAGCATTGAGATCAGAAGAAACTATAGTTCAAAAGTATTGGAAAGCACGAATGCTAATGGCTTCATTGCCAGATGCAAGGCACTAGAAAACAACAATAATAGAGTAGGATCAGGGTTTCAGAACACATTCCTCACACATGAAACAAAATGTTAAATAGTCTTGGAGCCTGGGAAAGCTTTACTTCCATGTTAAAATTCATTTTCTACAGCTCTTCTTAGTGCATTAGTCATAGGGAACACTAAACTCTTTCTTGCATGAAATGCTCAAAATGCCATCTTTACCATCTTTGTCTGGTTATGTTCACTATCAATGTGGAAGTATTGCATATTGAACTGTGGTACAAGATGCAATGTCTTCATGCCTGTATTGTGTAAGTCTGAAACAGCATACAATTCTCCAGGGATATATCAGCACAACTGGGATTCAATGTGACAATGTATTGATGCATGTATCAATAGTGATAAGTCATTTTAAATTTTGCATGCAAAAAAGTGTTGTGTGTTCTGTTTGTGTGTTACCCATGGTTAATGTTCTGTGATGAGTTGCATTTCTGCACTCTCCATTTAACATATTTTCTTGTTCTACATGGAAGGAATGTGTCCTGAAGGCATGGAGTAATGTTGGAATATAATATGCATTTGGTACTTGGATAAATATGATGGCCATATTCATAGATTGCTTGTTTGTCTATGCTGTAATTATATTCATAAATAGTTATAGCCATCACAAGGTTTTAATCTTCCTTAGTTTTTTATTCCTTGTTACATTTTCGAAAGTTTGTTTCATGTCAAAATAGAAGCACAAAAAAAGAAGCAAGTGTTGACCTCTTTCAAAGAAAGTGACAAACATGCAAAAGCTGTGCATGTTTGGCATTAAAATTGATTTGAAATGTAGCAATTCCTTTACTTAATTTTACACAATTTATGCACTTACGTCCATTGTTTTGTCTACTCCAAAAACAATGACTCCGTTTTGCTATCTTATTCCATCTTGTATGTAGACAAAAAGAAGCCTGTCATTGCTACTATGCTGTCACTGTCATTCTTTTATTAGAAGTTACTGGCCATTTATATGTGTAGTTGTAAAATAAGCTGTGCAACTTGTGAACTTGCTTTTTGCTAAGTCTCCTGTCCCGTAATTTAAAGAAGTTGTATACTCCTTGTGTAAACTGTTATGCTGCAGCGACAAACATGATTATAAATAGGGCCTGGATTTGTATGTAAAAACATTTTTGTTTTTCCTAAGAAGTACATTCCTAAAGCAAAGTTTGTTACCCCAATGGAGAGTCCACAAGTATAAATTCAAAATTTTATTTCACATAAAAGCAAATATTAAAACAAAAATGTAAATAGGCATTTCCAAAATTGTTGTAACAAATCCATATTTTTTGTACTTTTCCATAATGTTAAATATTTCTGCTCTTTTTGTAATAGATATTTTAATGATTATTTCACCTTTGCCCTCTGTGATCTGTAAGAGGCAATGGATCAAGACCACCTTCAAATATGCCCCATTCATCAGTGAAAAATATTGGAGAGCAAGGGGATTAATGACTTTGTCAGAAATCCAGCATTAGCAAATAACACAATTCTTTCGCAATCAAGAAAGAAATCGTGCAAGAAATGTGTTAGCACATAAATGTTGCAACATCTGCTGCAATATTATTGTCTCAAAACACTCCCCATCGGCCCAACTTATGCCTTATCTTTTACACAGTAAAAGGAGCAGGAAACGACCTTCATAAACTCTGTGAATCCCAGATGTACAGCCATAAGTTCATAACTGCATATCTATTTCTGTTTGTCAGGATCCAGTTTTAAGTAGTAAACGTTTGTGATCTTAGGTGCGTGAATTATTTTTGTTTAACATGCCGAAAGTGAAATCGAGTGTGCATGAACGTTTACAGAAATACACATTGGAGTTTGAAAACATTTTCACCACTGATGGTGGGGTATTATTTTGCCAACCTTGTGGGAAATGTGTCAGTGTAGATCAATGATTGCAGATATAACATTTATCTGGAAATGCATATCACAGCTTCCTCTTATTTCCTCGTAGCACGTTCTTATAGGTGAATCTACTCCATCCCCATCTAACGTTAGAGATTCACAGTATTATTCAGATTTATCTGAAGCACTTGTTTCGGCCGGTATACCTCTTTATAATGTAAACAAGCCCAAATTCTAAAAGTTTCTTGCCAGATACATGGATATAAGCACTCCTGGTAAATCAGCTCTTCGGAAAATTTTTCTCCTGAAGTGCTAATTAAAATATATTAGGTCAGTATGTGAAAATAAGATCTGGGTGAGCATTGATGGAATTAGCAATTCCGCTGGCGTTAGAAAAGTGGGAAATGTTGTAGGTGTGTTGGAAAATGAAAAAATTTCCAAACACTTCTTGCCAGCTTTTAAACAATTGTCAGCTACAAATGACATGTCAATTGCTAGACTGTTCAGTAAAGCTTTGTAGGTCTTATGACCAAGTGATGTAAAGTATGACAATGCTTTGCTTTTCATAACTGATGATGCACCATATATGAAGAAGGCTGGTGAAGCTCTTTGTGTATGTTATCCTAAAATGATTCATGTGACATGTATCATACATGCTCTACACAGACTGTGACAAAATCCGAACACTTTATCTGGAATTGGACCAGTTAGTGTCAAACGGGAACATTTTTTTGTAAAATCACCAACTAGAGTCAATCTTTTCAAAGAAATGAATACTGATCTCCCACTGTCTCCTTAACCCATAACCACATGTTGAGGCACTTGGCTGAGTGCAGTAATGTATTGTGCACAATTTTCAAGCATTTGTTCTGTAGGAAGTGAACTGGACCCAGATGATGCTTCAATTGATGTTCAAAATTTAGTAAAAGACAGCAATTTAAAATGTGACCTGGCTTTCATATCTGCCAATTTTGGATTCTTTACTCATTCTATAACGAAACTACAGGAATTTATTGATTAATGCAGCTAAATTTAAATTGTGGATTAACGACGCTGTCAATTGCCAGGATCACATCAGCATTGCTGGTATTCCAGAATTTCTTCCTGCAGGAGTTGTTTTACATACAAGTAAATCTACTGACATGGTGCTGTCATTTTTAAGCACAAGCCACCCAGACCGACAATGCAGTTAAAGAAATAATGTGTGTTGCAAGACAACTGGACACTCTTTCCAATTCAAAAGCTGAAGTCCTAAAGAAAAAATTTAAGGATTTGTTTAACAAAAATGCAGGTTACAAAACCCTTAGCAAAGTAGCACTAGTTTTGGAAGCCCAAGGAACAAGTGAAGTTGGTGTGGAGGTTAACATCATGTGACGTGGAACGATAATTTTCTCAATATAAGGCATTATTTCGTGGCAGCAGACATGGATTTCTGATGGAAAATTTGAAGACGTTAGTTTTATTTTTTATTTATTTATCTGTTTTTAAACGATGCTTTCAATTGCCAGGATCACATCAGTGCTGTCTTGAAGACGTTAATCCACTGCAATTCCAATCAGTGTTCCACATCCAATGTTTAATATCGATGCCAAGCAAGAAAGGGATTGACATTTCTCAGTGAAAAATAGGCAATGTTGCCGCTTGTCACGGCCACATGGAGAGCGCGTTAGCATTGTGTGTGAGAAGACGGTTGGATTGTGTTTGGAATGTAGAGCAGATATAATTTATATTCGTATTCGAAGACAATAGTAAAATAGTTAATCTACATGCAAAGGATAGAACTTGCAAATATATATCAGTGTAAAGATTAATGTTAACAAAAGAAACATAACGTGTGAAATATTGTAATGCAAAAATACCGCTGATATTCGAATTGCTTGCATTTTGCTGTTGTTGCTAGAATTAACCGCGAAAAACTCATTTTCCCATGTTGCACCTATTACCGCCTTTGTGTCAGTAACTGCTTGTACACATTTTTCAGATTTTTATTGATGCTTGTCACATAAAAAATATTTTAAAAATTTTGTAGCACATAAAAATTTGGGCCCTGGTTGTAAGTTAATAATCTCGTCAGGTTTCAATGGTGGTTGAAGAGTTGTTGTTAGCTAATGCTGGATTTCTGACAATGAAGTCATTAATCCTCTTACTCTCCAATATTGGATGGGGCACTAGAAGTGGCCGGGCATATTTGAAGGTGGTCTCTATCCATTTCCTCTTGAAGAGACTTAGCAGTAAATGTAACCGCTTTTTAGAGAGCACCAAAAGAAGAGTAATTGTGCTGTTTATCATTTATAGCCTATCTGGCCTTAAAGTGGGTACGCATGTCAACATTACACCGCAGCACAAGTGTGAGTGAAGTGGGATTGGAAATAGTTCCTTACATCATTGCACATATTATTGCTTATTTGATACTTTCAAGTAATGAACGGGGTGCATAAATACCGTAATTCAACTTACAAAACATTTAAACATGAGCATAAATATTTTACTTCCATTTATTATCATGTGGTACTCAGTAATTCTCCAATTGCGTTACTGCAATGAAGTGATGCTGTGACACTTGTATTACTGGTAATGCACGTGCAGTCAGTGTGGCAGAGTGTTCAGTTTCTCAGAGTAGCTAAGGAAACAAAAGCGGAAAGCTTCTAAGAAGTGGTGAAAAGACTATTGTATTATGTGTTTAACTTTTTCTTTCAACATTATGACACTGGCTGTGAAAGACGTAACCAAATGGATGTCTGTAGCAACTGGAGTTTCTCTGTAGACTGTTTCAAATGTGAGAACGAAAATGAAACAAACAGGAACTTCGAAAGTCCCTAAAAAGGAAAGGAAAGGACCATTTAGTGTTTTAGGCCAAGTGGATGACTGTTAAAAGTGTTATTCACTTTAAAATGCATACCTTTTTAAACAACGGGCTTCCTATAATAGATAATGAACAGTGAGCCAGATCTTCCATAATTTAGGTAAACCACATTCCACACTTTGCTGAAAGACTTTGGGTTTTAGTTTACAAAAAGAAAGAAAGTTAATGCTAGATTTGATCGGGAAGCTATGATGGTGTAGAGAGGTTACCTGAGATCTGTCAGTGCCGTGCCTCAATCTGACTGAGGTTAACATAAGTTTTAACTCACAAAATTACATTTCATAACTTTTCTTAATCAACTTCTTTAATTAGTTAATGTAGTTTATTTAATAAATATGAGCCCAGTGCAATTCTAACCTCACACTGCTACAGTGAAAGATTTGACGGTTGTGATAAGTGAGATGTAAACAGCTGTGCGCAGAGAATAACATATGCTTGTTGGCAGAGTAATACAATCACTATGTTCATGTACATACCCCCTTTAAGCTCGGAGGGACTATAGAGCTCAAGAGATGGCCGGCATTTTTTGTTCTTAGATAACATTTTCTCAGCTTTCTTTAAGTAAAATGTTCTGTGTCTCACACTCACAAGGTATTAATTTCTGCCCTTACCTCTCTGCATATTGCTAGCCATCTTAAAGCAGTTCATCCTCCATCTTTGGCGTGACAGTGATAAGATACATCACTGTCACTGTGGTGTTGGAGGTACACTGAATTGGATTTCACCTTGGAACTTTACTTCATGTGATTTTCCCTCGGAAATTCCAAACACATGATTTAAATCTCCGCATTTTATACTTGTTAAAATTGTTTCATGTTATAGTATATTCTCTCTCGTTTCAGAATTCAGAACGGGGAGATCCCCAATTCTTGTAGCAACAGATGTTGCAGCTCGTGGGCTAGGTAAGTATAGAATTCATTACTCTCTATTCTATTCATATTTCCTTTGATGTTTCTTGATCATTCAAAGTCAATTTATTGTTCATTAAACATTTTGTGGAATTTAAGTAAAATAATTTACTGATCTTGAGCAAATTCACACTGAAAAATTGTACTTCACTAAGATGTTTATTTTTAGGCTTATAAATGATGTGTAAATATTAAACATATTTGAAATGCTACACATAAATGTTTCTGCTTTGGTAGTACATTTGTGCATCATTCTTATGAGGAATAATGTAATGGGCAATTACTGGCAGTGTTTTACTGTGCATCTGAAGTCCCCCTCTTGCATAAGATTTTGTTTAAATATGAAGCTGCACACACTTAGTGAATGTGTGTGTTTGGTGAAATTTACATTCAGAGTAATTTTTGTCGGTATCTACACTGGAGCTGGTAGTTTCCCATTATTAATTTGTGATTACAGATGATTATGTTAACATTGTGTATATTGTGTTCAGTAAAACAGAAATTTGATATAAAAGTTTCATTTTAAATTATGAGAGTTTGAGTAAAGTTTATTTGTGAAAATTTGTTTTAAAACTAGTCCTGTGATAACATAATTACAAGTAAGTTGGAGCAAATGTGTTTAGAAATACTGACATATTTTTCAATTTACTAGTTAAGCTGATTGTATAAAGCTTCACTTCCCACAAGTCCTAAAAATGGCATATGAAAGAACCAGAAAATATAAAATGACAAAATTTTAAGCTTTTATTTTGAAGGAAAATACAGCTCTTCCAATCGCAAAATGTTTTTGACCATGCCTAGTAAACAGCCCTTAGATTGAAGACATAAAGGGCTTTTGAAATTTGAACTTTATCTTAATGAAATACTGTAGATCAGTGATATCTGAACATTGGTTTCCTAGATTGCAGTGTCAAATAAGACCCACTTAATTTTTGTTGAGTGAAAGTCAACTAAAATTCCTGTTTTAAATGCTGTAGCTTTTGTGATTTCTAAAAATTCCTTTTCTTATACATTTATAATAAAGGCAATGAATTTTTGTCACATTTGTGTTGATATGCAAATAAGCCATTTTTATGAATGGTGGAATTTCTCATTCTTAATGTGTGTAAAGCTAGTTTGAAGAGTAAAAAGTTAGCTTGTGTTGAAATTAATTGTGTGAATTTGTGCTGTTAATGTTTAGGTTGTAAGTGATATTTATGAATTATAATGAAAACAAAATTTCAGGAATATTGGTGGCATGCTTTGAATAAAACATTAATTAATCACCTCGATGCTTTGTTTCTCTTGCAGAGGCACATGCGAGATAATGCAAAACCAGGTTTGCATTGTCGTTCAGGCTGTGCCTCTCTGCGAGTGGTACTCTCTGGGCCTCGAGTAGGCCACTGAGAGCCGGCCATTACATGTCGGGATTTCGGGTGGGTGCGGTGATGGCGGGAGCCCAACTGGGTGACCTAACCGTTTGCCCACCTGCTGGCTTGGCTCCATCATCCTACCTGCCATCCCCTCGTGTGACTTGGGCCCACCGCCCTTCCGGTGGTCGGGAGCCCACACAGTCTGCTGCTAGCATATGGCTGTTGCCATCCGCCGTGCCTTCCTCGCACGCACTTGAAGGCGGTGGAGCGCATTGGGGCTGACCAGGTGCATGCTCTTCTCCAGTTTGAATTTGTTGGAATCATAGTGAATGATGAATCATAGCTGGAAAATTACAAGGTATGCGTCGAGTGTGCACCTGACACTTCAGCCCTCACTGTGCCTAGATGTGTTAGTAGTACGCCACAGGTAATATTTATTAGCAATAACATGGGTTTAATATAAGTTTTTTTGTCAAAGTTGGGGTTAATTCATTATTTGCAGGTTTTCATTGCTCGAATAAATAACATTACAATATGTTCTGTTGCAGGACCCTTTGATTATGAATTTTTTCTCTCTTTCTCTCATTATTTTAATTTAAAGTTCTTTATGAAATGTTAATTTTGAAATAAAACTATTTCCTAGTTAGCTTTGAAAGTTAAAAGGAATAATTAAAATAGGAGTAAAGCATTTTTATTTTAATTTGAAAATTTAAATTATGTCCTATGTTGCTGTTGGACAACTGTTAATATGCAGCTACCTTTGCAGATGTTGAGGATGTAAAATTCGTCATCAACTTTGATTACCCATCAAGTTCAGAAGATTATGTGCATCGAATCGGTCGTACAGGCAGATCACAAAGAACAGGAACTGCATATACCTTCTTTACTCCTGGAAATGCGAGACAAGCATCTGATCTGGTGGCTGTTTTACGTGAAGCAAATCAGGTCATCAACCCAAAGCTTTATGAAATGGCGGAAATGACAAAGGGATCAGGAGGTAGAGGTAAATGCCCATTTGTGTTAGGGACATTAACAATTGCCATATGTTGGGGTTTTCTGAAGAGGGTCGTACGAGGTTCACTCTGAAAGGTTTTAGATTTGACATGGCCGTGCAGTTTTTCCTAGCTTGAGATTGAAGTTCAGATGCAACATGTATAAACCAGAGCATTCTTGCTCCCCCCCTCTCTCTCTCTGGTGCAGTAAATGTTTGATTAACAAGGTAATTTTGAATCAACAGATACTGCATTTGTTATGTGATGCAAGTTCATTGAGCAATTAGATTCTTCTTGTTCTCAGTGTTGTGCTTGCATAGAACAATTTTCTTTGGTAATAGTGAATAAACATTTTTGTAAGTTAGAATTTGAAGTGAAAAATTCAATGCCATAGCTGAAATTTGAACCACAGATCTTCCTCTCTACATGCGGCTGTGCTTAACCACTAAGCTACAATGGCAACATGCCAGCACATCCTTAAATTTGTCTACTGATTCACATTTTCCCAGTAGGCCACAAGGGAATCTCATATGTGGGATTTTATATTGTACATAATAGATTCAGTTTTTCAAACAAGACACTTGCAGAATTTCAGGAAAAACCAGGGTATAAGCCAGAAAATAAAATAACCTTGCAAAAATGCACATCAAAATTTACATTTGTGTAAAGTATAACTTAGTGCATAATTCTGCTCGTAGAAAAGCTTATTCATTATACTCTTAAGGAGGAGGTTTTAAAAGTGAAAATGTGTATATTGAACTGAAGCCAACAATAATCTGCTAAATGAAATTTTATTGTTTCTAATTAACTTTTACACATATAGATCCATGTTTTTAAATTTCTTTTGGTGGTTTGATATTTTGGTCCTCTCCAAAACTAGTACTGTTTTAAATATTACAAGTTGGAGAAAAATGTGTTCTTAAATGTCGACAGAGTTTTCAACCAAGTTTATTGATTTGCATATTTTGCATTGCATTACATCACATCACATTGGCATACATCAGCTTTTATGCATACTCCACACACAGAATGCCTTTACAAAATCATTGTCATTGTGAGGTGGCCCTTCCAATGTTAATTATCAGAACTTTAAGTTCTCGCATTTGTTGTGAAGATTAATACTGTAGCTTACCTGATGATCCCAAAGTTCTTCTTTTTTGCATTCTCTCACAAACTCCACACAAATGATTGTATTTCTCCAGAATACTGCATTTTGCACCACTTATATAACACAATCCATTTCTCACTAATGCAAAGTACGCCTGTTTTAGTATCACGTTTTGTTTCTTTTGATGCTCATTTTTAGTTTCATTGGGACTTTGTTTCCAACAAATTTATTCATTACTTCTTAAAAAAGCTCATAATATACACAGTATTAGACGAGAATGATAGAACCGTGCAAGCCAGATCAGAAATGAGCTCTACCAGGTGGGAAGGAAAGCTGCATATTGCTTGTTTCTGTGTCAGAATGTCACATTTTTACGAATGCTGTCTTAAAGTTTGTTGCATTCTTTGATCTTGAGTAGCAAAAAGCAATTAAGTTAAATCCTAGTAAAAACCACCCTAAAGGAAATTAAATCATAAACAGATTGTTAAATCATTCAATGAAAAAGACATATTTTACACTACAGCTGATAAAGGTAATAGGATAATAATTTTGGATACATCTGATATACTGAGTAGAAATTTTACTTAAGGTGGGGATTGTAAAATAATGACACATTAAAATTATGCATTGCAACTTTCAGTAAAACTCCGAATGAAGTGAGAACTATACCTGATAAAACATAATGTAAAGGTCAGTAATCCAGTTTTACCTAGAATGTATGCACTTTCCAAAATTCATAAACTGGAAAATAAAATGAGACCTATAGTAAATTGTATAAATTCCCCTGCTTACAATCTAGCTAAATGATTAAATAAAAAATGCAGTAAGTTTGATAGATTTGAGTTCAAAGCCTGGTATTATAAACATTGTTTGACTGGAACATTAGTTAAACCACACCAAAAGTTTAACTGCTGGTGTCCTTTTATAAACCTCTAGTCAGTTAGACTTACAGAACATGTAACTAAACCCCAGTGTGGTGATGTTGGTATGCAAAAATGCCTAGAAAAGTAGACAATCACTCAGCTTACTACACCACAAGTAAATGCAGTTGGTACCCCTGATAGCTTAAAAAAAATTTGAAATATTCTGGAATTGTGACCATTCACGATGAAAATTAAGTGTAACATGAAATTAAAGTGATAGGCAACCATGCATAAAGAGAAATAGAAGGTTTGCAGTAACAAATTCCTTTGCTAAGCTTACATCACAACTAAATGCTTTTGGTAGGTTAGAAAAAAGGTTAATGTTTTGAAATAGTGGCGTATTGGATGAAAAATAAGTGTATCAGTTTAGCGTAAAAATAGCATGACAATGCACAATGAAAAATTTTGTTTTCAGTAACGAAGCCCGCAACAGTTTAGGTACATCTAGCATTTTGCTTTGCATTTTGTTTGTGCTAAACCAAATCTGTTTTTGTACATATGTACACTTTAAACTACCGATTACAATTTGTGTATCTTTATTCTACAAAGTGTTCACCAAAATTCATTTTTCTATTTTAAATCTTGCCCAAAATAGAACATTCTCATAGGCATACAGGAGGAGGCTAGGCAACAGGCAATTTTATTAATGCTTGTGTAAGCTTGTAGGACTATACATTTACATGATACATGGATTAATTGCATTATCTGGGCTTAGCTTTTATGTTTATGCTTGATTTTTGAAAATGTATGATGTTAACCCATTAACACCCAGCTTAGTTTGTTTTTAAACAAATTAAGAAAAACACTTATTTGTTTAGCATACAGTATATCAACAATGTATTTTGTTTGCCTTTTTATTCACCCAGTGTCCCAAAATTACTCGGTCTATAAATAGACCACTGGGCATTAATGGTACTAAAACATACTGTAATGGTGAACGAATACATTTCGATCAAGTTCATGTGTTTTATGAATGAACTTTATTTCTTAAAGCAATTACAGATCATTTAAAGCCAAACCACTTTTTAACTGAAACATTTGGTGTAGTGAAAGCTTGTCAACTGTAGTAAGGGTGAAAACATCAGGGAAGAATGTTACATCACATTTTTTTGCAGAATCTCAAGTGGCATGTAACTCTTCAAACTTGTTTTCATGTGAAGCATGGCCATTTTCTGGAATTTTTGTGTACTTGGAAGCACATTTTTTGTATTATGTTGGTTGGTCTGTTTTTTTTTAACTTTTCAAACCTAATCATTCGTCACTCTTCAGAAGCAGTGAGATGTACATCAACTGGGCCGGGAACATAATTCACATTTACTATACCTGTTGTGCTTCGTCTTCATCAGACTGTCTGGATCAGGAGGAAGAATTGTATCACAAGCTTCATGAATTTCATTGGAAAAGTTATCTTCACTTATAGTAACCAGCATAATTCCTTTGAAGATGATTTCATAATTTTTACACTATGTCTCTGCATGTAATCTAAAAAAATGAAAAGCAAAAAAGAAATAACCAACGGTCTTGCACATTAGGGTTTGCATTTTTTGTTAGCACAGAATTACAACTCAGTTGTAAAACACATCTGCTCAGAAAGAGCATTCCCACATTCCACTTGCAGTTTCCTATCTCTTCTAATACTTCATTTTCTCTCATCTCTATTTCTAAACCACCCACCTTGTTTCCTATAGTTATTTTATTTTACAGAATGCTTCTAGTTTCATTTATCTCCCTCTGTGTATTTTTTAAATGCTTTCCATTCTCTGCAGTTTCTCTTACATTCTTCTCTACCTTGTCCTACAGAGTGGTGCAAAATAGAAGTTAAAAAGTTTGTGTCTACTACAACATAAGAGGTTATAGTCATGCTCTCACATGTATGCTATAGCTGACAAACTGAAATTTAATACAGGAGCTTTTCAAATTGTCTTCCTCGTGCGTGCAGCAATGAGTGTAGAGCTAAGTGTGTGCAAAGACAATTAGGGGCCATTCTACACCATGTCCAGGTAGTGTTAGGTGTCCAGGACAACGATCTGATCTCTGAACATCGCCTCAAGGAAAGCAAACTTCCACAGCATCATGCAGCTGGTACAGTCTTGTTCCAGTATCTATCTGTATTTGGCTACTGTGACAGTTCTCTCAGTGAAAATGGGTCCAATAATGCACCATGGATTCACAGTACCCCAGTGGTGCCAGATCTGTTTACGCATTCTTACACCTATTTTGCACCATCCTGTATTTTATACCTTAAATCTGTTTAATTCTTTTCTATTCACAGTCCAAGGTTACTACTGTTATTTTTGATTTGTTTTATTATCATTTGTTCTAGCTGTCTCTTACTGTGTTTTATTTCCTGTTTTAAATAATTTCTACTTTCTATTTCCTGCCCTAAACTTTGTTTCAAGCTAACTAGATCTTCCCTTCTACCTTATTCCATGTTCTGTTCTGATTCTTTTTTACCTCTTTCTATTCTTTGCCCCAGTTGTACAATTTCCTTTCTATTCTTTCAAAGTTCATCAATTCTGTAAACATTTTTTTCATTAGTTTTGCCACATTACATCCCCCATCTGTACTCTTTGCTCTAATATTCCCATTTCTTTGCTTCTTGTTCTTCCTTCTGTGTTTCTTCACTTACACTTTAACTCCTTTATAGGTAATATTTTTTTATTTCTTAATATAAATGAATTAGAGATTTAGAAATTGAAGTGACGTCCCTACTGTTGGATGTCTTCTTTACTTGCATTCCTGTTGTTCCTGAGTTGCCGCTAGAGTCATGATGCGATGAAATTGAAAAGTCCCTGAAGCTGTCCTAGAAGACTGAAGTCCTTTCATAGCTGTGATGTCATCTACTTAGTATTAATTTTCAGTTGTATTTGTGATATCTTCTTCATTGTAAGGTTCAAATTCAAATTTATTGTTCATAAATTGATTTTGAAGGGTTTCTGCCTATCCTATCCTATCCTATCCTATCCTATCCTATCCTATCCTATCCAAGGTCTTTGTATTAAAGTTCCACATTGAGGGTCCATAATATAGCAGTTTTTTCGTAACTGCTCCAGAGCTTGAGCTCGGTAGTTTTTTCCTCACAACTTGAGTCGTTCTTGTGGTGCTACTGCATTGTAAATCTTGCGTTAGGTTCTTTAAGTTCAGCCATGGAATCTTTTCTACTTGGAGGGTGCGGTCACAACTAGAGCAAAGTTTTTAAACAACTTAAACCATGTTAAATTTATTTTAATTTCAAATATATTTCAATACTAATAATTAAAGGAAACGAGCCTTATTCCATTGGAAATTATTATTCAATTTGGAAATCGCGAAATTTTCGATGTACGCATGTCCAGAATATTTGGAATGTTAAGAACATTTAAAAAGTACTTGGTACTGTGGGTGAAGAATTATTACTGATGGCTTCTCTGAAAATTTTCATAAAAAACAAACAGTTCACATGGTGAAATCAAATGTTTTTGTCTCTCGTAACCTCTTAGTCATTACAGCTGAATTGATGTTTTTCACTTTCATAGTAATTCTTAATATTGGCTATGCAATTTGTGTAATTTATGGTAATGTAAATTTTAAGGTTATTATATTTTGTGATTATTTTGTTGGACATTGTTTTATCGTGTAAATACATGTATTAGCAAGTAACATTAAATTCATACAAATTATGTACCTCTTAACAATGATCAATACATTCAAGCATAAAAAAATTCAGAGTAACTCGTTTCAATAACATCTTAATGAATAGTCAAAATTATATATAATGGGTAAATGTTTGAGGACTTAATAAAATGAGTCTTTATACTTCTATGTTTGAGTTGCCTTTCAATATGTTTTGGAGGCATCTTGTCGCTGACCGGAGGTTTGAATATAATTGGTAATAAGGGTGAAGTTAAATGTAAAGATCCATTCAGTATTAAATTTCAAATTTTATTGTACTTAGTTGTGCTTTCCCAATAAGTGGTAATTATTTACATCATTAATTCATTAGCTTTAGAAGCATGTTTGTTTATTTTAAAATATATTAGCTGTTTTTATTAATAGCTGAAACAAATAGTGATTCTTATTAGTGTTTTAAAAATAAAATTCCTTCAACTTTCCTTGTATAAATAATATGCAATTCCTAGCACAGTGTTGATGTTAAAGTTCCTGTATTTCTGCCTTTGTTTATTACTAGTAATGCTCAAATTTCTTGATATAAAGTACTGTAGTGCATATAGAGTGGAAAGAAGAGAAAGAAGTGTTAAGCTATTGGTGATTTAAGCACTAAACGAATAGATGGCCATCTTTATTCTTACTATAACATGAAGTTTCAATGGAATTTGCATAGGAAAATCTACAGGCCTCATGATTCCATATAGGGAATGTTTGTTTTTCCAACATTAATATGGCCAATTCTGCTTTCTTTTACTGTGTGGGCGTGTAACAAACTAAAACTAATCTAATATATAAATAGTTGAATGTTTCCACAAAGGCCATATTGTATAATTTGAAATCATTCCTAGGCATAAATCTTTTGATTTCACGTACAGTGGACAGAGGAATTAATTTCTGCATGAGCAGGATAATAAACAAGGGATTCCTGTAGGATAGTAAAAAGGTAGAGGAAATTGTTTCAGCATTTGACTTTGTGTACTGCTTATAGAGAAAGTTGTATTTCAGTCAACTAATAATTCGTGTTTTATATTTGCAGGAAGAAACAGATGGAAAGGCAGAGACAGAGACAGGGACAGAGACAGAGACCGTAACAGAGAGAGGGAACGTGACAGGGCAGCTAGAGAAAGAGAACGTGAACGAGAAAGAGAGCGAGAGCGCAACAGAGATAGGGATCGTGATAGAGATCGTGATAGGGACAGAGAGCGTGACCGTGATCGTGATAGAGAAAGAGAGCGAGAGAGAGAGCGTGATAGGGATAGAGACAGAGATCGAGGCAGATACAGTGCTCGGAGCCGCTCTCGCAGTCGAAGTAGAAGTCAAAGCAGTGCTAGTAGAAGTAGTCAGAGTGCTAGCCGCAGTCGTTCCAGAAGCAGAAGCAGTCGAGGTAACTACAAAAGCAGAAGCAGAAGTGTGAGCAGAGATGACAGCAGAGATGGTAGCAGAGACCACAGCCGCAGTCGCAGCCACAGCCGTAGCCGGAGCCGGAGCCGGGACAGAAGTAGAGACCGCAGCCGGGAACGTAGCAGAGATCGTGCAACAAAACGGGATCGGACACGGAGTAGAAGTCCACGTGATAGGCGAGATGATAGATCAGGCAAGTTGCATTGTTTTAGACAGGATGCATGTGCAGTTGGAGTGTTCACCCAGATGTCGTGAATTGCCACCTCCTCTTCAGTATATGTCCTGACTTCCATTTCCTCTCAAGAAGTTAGGTTTCTCTATTTAGCTGACTTCCACCAATGCCAATGGAAAGGGCTATTAAGGTAGTGGACCTCCACCAATCCCAATGGATAAGGCTATTAAGGGTCCTATGATATGGTGTAGTATGTTTGTCAAGTTATTTTGAAGGTATTTCTGTTCCACATAAAATTGAGGCTATTTCTACATTGCTAGCAAATCATTACACATTACATATAGTGGACACAGTTCATTGGCAGTTCCCAAGAGTTCAACATGGCCGACATTACACTAAACAGCAGATGATATTAACCCAAAAAGCAGTCCTGCCAACGTACATAATAAAGACATTTCTAACCCTACATATCACAGGGTTAAAGTATCACACTTTAAAACGATAATAATGCGTGAAAATCGTTACCACACAACAAAGAATGTACTCACCTTCGGCAAATCTTGTTCTGCAATAACACTTTTGCATAAAATAACTTCAGAGAACTAAATATTAGAATATATATTTAATGCAGTACTGTGTAGTGAACACAAGAACAATGGTAACTATAACTGCATAGTTACTCTAAAAGAAAGATAAAATCACGCAAATACGAGCAGTATATGCACAGATTAATTAATTAATACAGCGTCTACATAGAATCTAGTTCTAAAATCTATCGATTGGCCTCTTTGCAACACGTTCATAAATAAGGGCTTCTGTGGCAACATAACAGGTGCAATAACACCAGCTATAGCCGTAGCTTTACCATGGTTATATGTTGGTGCCACTAATGCAACCTAAGATGGAATATCACCAAATATAACCAGACTGTACCATAATGGGGGGAAAAATGTCAAGGTTGTTTTTTGGGGTATCTTAATAAGCTGTGCATACTATAATACTAATGAACATACTATGACATTTATCTTCACATTTCTGAAATTAAGTTGTGTTTGTGAGCTTGATCATAGTATATTTTATATCCCTACTGCTATAATGTTGCATGTAAGTGGCCACTCCTTAGTTGCAATGTTGCTATTACTAACCAGGGTTTACAACTCTGCTTCAAAATTGTGTATGTAATGAATGCAAATAAATAATAAATTAGTTTGTGCTTAATAGTTTGGTGTGTAGGTTTCACACAACTTTCTCTACTCACTTAAAACTGTTCTTACAAAAGCTTTTTCTTCTATCTGGTTTTCGTTAATAAAGATAAACTTTCAATATACATTTACACATTTCATTGCAGATATAAGAATACAGTAGGCTAAAGTCACTGTCAGATTTTTAAGACACTAGCTGCTATTTGAAGGTTAAGAAAGTGCAGGACAATAAGAAAAGGCAGATAATGAGTAAGCACTTAGAAAATTCAACTCAATAACAAAATATCTGGAAAATGTTAGCACCACAAAATTTGACAGTGTGCTTTAACAAAACCTAACATTTTTGGTGTAGTAAGATTTTGCTCATCTTACATGGTTTGTCAGTTATGCAAGTCATTCAGAATGAAGTCATGTGTTGATGCAAAGGTTTATGAAACTGGTGATTGATATCTTTCAATGAAGCACTTCTAGAATAATGTATCACCACCTCATCAGGGCTATTCTGTAGCATTTTGTTGAGGGTTAACAAAGTGTTAAAAGTTTAAACCAAATGTTACACGCTATTTGACATTGCCATAACCTAACAAACCAAGTTTTATTGGGAATAAAAGGTTTGGTTGAGTGAAGTGTTTTAATGCTGCAGTAAGAAGAAAAACATGATAGAATGTTGACATTTTAATTATCAGATGTTTGTTTGTTTACTTATGTATTTATTTTTGTCCATAGACATTGTTCAGTGTTTCAAGCACAAAAAAGAAGATACAATTGCAGTTGGTATAAAGACAAACATTATTACCTCATCAGTCTTGGCAGTTATTACATCATAACAATAGCATCAATCAGAAACACCATTAAATTATATGTTAATACTACAATAATTACAATTTATCTATACAGTATATTCATTTTCCTTTTAGATATTTCCTGAAGGGAGAATATTAATTAAAATGGTCAAAAATTTTTACTTTTTTTTATTTTCATTTCATTTTGTTCTGTTTAAATAACAAGTTCCTGAAGTTTTATCTAAAAATTTCTTTGATATGCTAAAATGTAATTGAAATTTGAAGTGAGTTTAGTCTAATTACTCTAACCCGTGAATTTTAACTTTGTGTTTGTTGTGTAAACTAAATAAGGTGATTTTACCTCCATCATGCGAGATTTTTTGCAGTCACTTAATAGGTGTTTTATAATTACGTACAATTTCATAAACTTTTTATTAGACCTTTATATTTCAAAACAAAAAACACTAATTAAAAAAACAGCTTGCTGAAATTGTGTGTGGTGGTTCATTCATGTCACAAGCATGTTTTTACTTTGCTTTGTCTTGTTTACTTCACTGTTAGATGTATAAATCAGCACAGTTTATCACACAAAGAATTACACATTTGTTTCTCAGCTGAGAAAGTCTTTCTGCTCTTCTTTGTTTTCAGTTATTTCACGCTTTATCATCCAGTTGTAGTTAGTAAGCATACTGGTGCTTCAGCATCCCTGGTACCTCCTTTTGAGCTTCTGCTGGTCCTTGTGAAATTGCTTGCCTTGCTCTTTGCTAAAAACTCTAGATTTTTGGGGAAGGAATATAGATTAGAAAACAAGAAAATGAATCTTGATTCACTTTACAGCCAAGTTCCTGGGATGCCTCTGGTATGTTCATCATAGTGTTTTAATTGTTAGGATGCTTGTTTTTTCCAATACATTTTGAAACAACTTCACAGGAAGTTATCCTTGCTGCTTTCTCCTTTTCATCCATACTGTTTTTAAATGCTGTATCAGACATCTGTTTTTTAATATCAGGACCATAAAAAGTATCTTCCATTAATTTTGCTTTAGATACCAGTGGAAATTTCTTATGTACATGAGGCAGTCCCCTTCCGTATTTAAAACCTTCAGAATGACTTGCAAGTTTTGGTGCACAGTATTCTTGGAACTGACATCCAAATTTTCTTTAGTTGGCCAGTCTTTCACAGTCCAGTAACCAACTCGTGCACTGTTATCCCACAGACAGAGAAAGTATGGAAATTTGGTGAAACCAGATTGTTGACTCAACAGCATAGTAATAACTAACATCTGGATTTCTAAGTACAATAAAATAGACAAATAAGCACGACAAATGATGAAAATAAGCACCAAATTAAGCAAAAATGTATATGCACAGATATTATGATAAATAGTTTTATAGAACTCTTCCTTGTTACAGTACACAATGTTCATCTTGAGATTTTCCTATGTGAAACTCCTGCGTCTATCAGTGAAAAATTATTTATATAGTGAAAATGTTCTCTTGATATTGCGCGATGTCGTGGGCAGGCGCATGAATAAAGCATTACAGTTCTTTGGTGAATTCTTGTTCAATACGTGTTTCTTCCCCAGAAAGCTTTTCAGAAATTGGACTCCGTATTTTATAACTGGAAGTTTTCTGTTGCACCGGTTTGAGTTTGTCATATGCAATTTTCGCAACCTCGTGTGTTTCTGATGACAATGTTACTGAAATTTTGTCAATCTGAGAAAGTGAATGTTCCTATACTCCATCCAGCCTTAGATCCGCACCTTGTATCCCTCTGCAATAACCTGGTGTTTGCATCAGCTGCAACTAACACAAACGCCACATGAACTCGTGCCTCCTGTTTATGATGCAACAGAACTATATTTACTCGGGAATTTTAAGAATAGCGCTCCTGTTGTGTTATATTCAAGTAGTCTTTACCAGGGTTATCATATATCTTGAAAACTCAGGGATAATCACCAATATTTAAGGCACTATATTTTGTGGTATGCTTTGGTTTCGGCGTATCACGGGTTAGTTGTTGGCAGCATGTGTTTACTTCAAGTATGGATCTAAGAGTGGAACTATTATAGGAATTATTTTGGACTTCCAGCTGCTTTAAGATTTCTGTTATTTTGGAGAAATACCTTCCTTTTACAACATGCTCCTGCTGCTGCTGCTGCTGCTGCTGCTGCTGCTGCTTGGACCTTGGGGAATCACTGTCCTTCATGATATTGCAATATCTCAGGCAATAACTGACTGATGAGTTGACTCTCTACCCAATTGCAGCAAGTTTTTTCTCGTTGTGGTATTATTTCACAACACCTGTCTATATCCTAGAACCTCTTTCTTACAAATATCGCCGAGAAAATAGTGAATCACAGATAACTGTGAAATGTGCACTTCAAATTTACAGTTTTATGTAAATGATGTTTTAATTAAACATCGTAAAATAAGTAAGCAAAAATGTTTTCCTGTGAAAAAAGCATAAATAAGCACAAACAAACATAGTTAAAGCTGCTCATCTAGGTGTGCCTTATAAATTATTAGATTTCTGCTTATCTTTAAGTGTGGAAAAAGTTAAGCATTTTGCTCAGAAATCTGAGCGTTAGTAATAACTTTGAAGTTGTGATGAACTTGTTAGTTATGTTCTCTGTAGTTCAGTTGCAAATTTTTGCGATTCTTTGAGGATCACTGAATAGGGAACTGGCTGACGGAGCAACTGGATACACAAGTTTGCTTTTTATTTTTAGAATTGCGCCCTTTCATGTCACATGAACAGAAGTAGCTGTCATTACTGTGATTTGACTGATCTCTCCAAACCATAGGTACATCAAAAGATAGCGATGGTCTTCTGCTGTTTATCCAATGATGAACTACTTCAATGCGTATTCTATATTGTGTTCCTGCCCAAGGTTTACTTTGGTCTCCAAGTTTGATTCCAAAATAAGCATGGTATGACTTTTTCACAAAATGTGAGATATTACGCCTCTGCTTAGGCAATGTGTTTTTACTATAAATATAACAAAATTGATCTGGATTATTTATACATCGCAACTCGACATGGTTAACACTTTCTTGCTCAACTAAAAACTCAACATTCTACTCCACAATAAAGCTTCAAACTGGCATTGTTTAATTTTGAGATGAAACAAGGACTAATGTGGTCTCAGATAAAGATGCTGCTTATAAGAACTGTAATCAAATGATAGGATAACTAATGCTTAAGAAGATAAGATGATGCAAGTAGTGGCCGACATTCCTGTCTCCCATAAATATACATAGTTGCAGGACCATCTTATTTTGCTTGAACTACCTAATGAGCTTGCACTCCTTACCTGCTAAAAACATCCATTGTCCTCAGTTTTTGCTATGAACACTTCAAAAATGTTGAATACAATTGCTTTTTACATTCTAACACACTAATACTAATATGTTAAATTATTGCAATTTAAATAAATATGCTCATAAACTATAAGAAAATTAAAGGAAGAAAAAATGGGTGGATGACAACTTTTTGGCTTTGAACTTGATTTTAGAGGCAACAAATTCTCTAAAAACAATCAAACATTTGAGGCAGGAATTTCATTGCAGACTGTTATTTGTGTATTTTACTATAATTTGATATGTTACTATGCCTCAGATGTAACTAACATTTGAAGTGAGTAAACTCTTAATTATTTGGTATTAAAACTATAATTTCACATACTTTACACTAAGGTGGTATAAAGTGCACCATGTATCCGTACAAAAAAATGCTTACCTAACTCGATAAGAATGCAAATACTACTTGGCTTCAACAACAGGATTTATGGCTATGCATAATATATGGTTTCAGGTAATGCAGCTCAAAATGTTCTAATGGCTGAACCGTTTAAAACATAGTGTCATAATACAGTTATTTGATATGGTCAGAGGTTCGCACTGAAAGTAGAAAAAGCATTTTTTATATTTTTCTTTCCTATTGCAGTCACCTGTCACCCCAGCCTTATGTGTAATTTTAAAGCTAAAGCATTGTATAGTTTTTTTTTTAAATTAAAAACCAAAAATTGATTTTTTGAAACTCTTCCACTTCCTGATGTTAGGAACAAAGATTTTTTGTTGCCATATAAGCCTAACTTTGTGCTTCGTTTTCCCAATGTTTCATTTTTCAAAATGCATGTACCATTTTCTCACAAACTATGAGATAGATTTTAATAAACTTTACACACTTATACAGGTTGGAAGTGAAATAATCCATCAGATTTTAACAGCAAATTGTGTTATTGTGAATGAAATAAAGTTTTAATACCAAAAACCTGAAAAGTTTGTTTTCTAGAAAAAAAAAATACATCCAAAAAATTTATCACCGTCTGAATTATTGATTAAAGGTTCTTAATTTATGGCTATATTCATAGAAAATTGAATAAACGACAACTTTTTCCTTTGGCATGTTTCAATAGATTCAACTGTTTTTATATAAATTAAATTTTAAAAATCCACAATTTCTTGCCTTACTAGTTCTGTTAGAACTGGCAACATTGCAGCAATGTGTTTACACTGATATTCAAAGAAAGTAGACCATGTGCTCCAAGCCTATTTCAGTGGAGCGTAAATTCACATTATAAATTAGGCTTTCCTTTAGGTTTAGAAATTACTAGTAGCACATGGTTTAATTCAGTACAGAATAGCAGTATTAATAATGCAAGAGGTTTGAGAGGTAGAACCGGAACTTAAAAATTCAAATCCCAGTTGTAGCATTGAATTAAGTTCTGGTTCTACCTCTCAAACTTTGCCCACACACGGCTTGTGTGTTTAAAAACACCAACAGTAAGTTTGTTGGCATAAAAAAATAATAATGCAAGAGGTATTTCACACAAGAGTGACATAACCCTTGGAATGCCCTCAGTGCATATTTGCTACATAAATATGACAATGCAGGCAACCTCCATACTTGGAACTATTAGCTGCCAACCTCAGCACCAATGCTCGGGCCCTAATGACCTAGTTGTCGACGGGCCCTTGAACTGAACATACTCGCTCACTCTGCACACAAGTCTTGTAGACAATATTGAAACTGCTTGTGTTCATCACGTGTCAGTGTTGGAAACTATCTTCACTATTTATTGTGAAAATGAATATCGTCTTTGGTCCCTACCATTCACTAAATTCAGTAAATTAGGCAACTTGCTTCTGCCCAGTGTGCATGCAGTGCATGTGTAGTAAGAAGATTTGGACTTAGCTTATATTTGTTTCATTTGAAGTGAATTGATGTATTCCTGACCATTATGGTGTATTTGAAGTTTCTTTTTTGTTTCTATTATATTTGTGACTTTCTAATGGATGTAATACTGCAAACATTGTCGGCGGTTAGAGAACCATTTTGCAGGACACGTAAAGAAGAATCCAATGCCACGTGAGGTCATTATCTTATCATGGTATAAGCCTCTCAAACAGAACAGGCCAGATATTCAGACCTTTAAGCATACTGTGGCAAAAACCACACAAATCCAATCCAGTTTTTTTTTCTCTTTATTTTCCTCTAAAACTTTAGAACAAGACAGTTCTTTTACTGACGTTAACACAGTCTACAAGCTTTTGTGATTTCACAAGTTTCAACTCTTTTCTTCTTGCAACCTTGGCTCGTTTCACTGTCTTTTTTTCACTTTCTCTATCTCTCAAACACAAACTCGGATGATACAATCGCTCAACACTCAAACTGCTTCACTATCTTCCTTGTCAAATAAAATTTTTGTAATTTTGTGAAAATTTAAGATTTGGGGCAATGTTTGGTTACAAGGCGGTCGACAATAACCTCACTTTTACACATAATTTTCTGATGTCGGGCACACCAGCGAAAAAGCATCTGAATTTGATACATGGCAAAATGGTTTTTATAGAGCGTTTGAATAGCTCATTGAGCTGTTAGTAGAAGCAGATTACTCGATTGACCATTATGCCACTGGTTCAAAACACAGCTTTACAACACATCTAGTGAATGGTGCATTTAATTTTAAAAAATTATTGGTAAGTTTTGTTAATTTACATCCACTCTCTCACCTCCAGGCTAACAGATTATTTCACTTCCATCCTGTATAACTACATATAACCTGCAATTTCATGTAATGGCATTTTGTGGTAGCTATTATATTACATACTGATGCAATGTACATATTGGAAAAACAAATGTGAATTTTGGAATATTATTTTTAAGAAATCATAAAATAAACCAAGCATTAAAAACCAAAATCCTTGCAACAAATTGTGTTACTATAATTACATAAGCAGTACATAAAAAGGGATTATCTCTGAAGGTTATTTTTAAAAAGGTTCATCCAGTTTTTTAATTTTGAGGAAATATGTATCTAGCTTTGGAAAAAACATTCATTCAATTTTATTGAAATCTACCACAATTATATGTTATGAGTGAAACCAGCAATTTTCATAAAGCTATGATTAATAGCAAGGCAGTTGTGATTGTTTATATAATATCCCGCATTTAATTGACATCTCTCCTTAGTTCTTTTTTAAAGTTTACTCCTTGTTTCAGCTTTTAGAGCGTGAGGCAATTTGTTGTGTTATTTCACAGTGCTTATAAATGGGTCACATTTACTTATTCTTTCATTGACATTAATCCTATTTATACTATTATTTCCACATGTATTATAACTATAATATTTATTTTTACAATTGGTAATGTGTGCACTTATACTAATGTATAATATTACTTACGAAGAAATTCAGTAAGCAAATTTTCTTTAAAGGCACTACAACATGGACTCCTATTACTTGCTTTACACACAGTTCTTATATAATTCTTCTGTAAAATTAACAACCTATTTAAATTATGCTTACTAGCTCTTCCCCAAACCTTGATTCCAAATTGAAAATCGTGATATATTACACCAAAATATAAATTCTTAAACCTGTGGTATCCAGATATTTAAAGTGTCTCCTTAATAGATACAACCTTGAGCTTACTTTACTACAGATTAAGTGAACACGATTGTCAAATGAAAAGATTTTTGTCTAACACTAGCCCTAAGAAATTAACATGTTTTACATGTTCAGTATTGTGTTTTGTACACTTACAATTGGTTGTGTTGTGATTATAATATGGAAAATGCATCAATTTTATCTTTCCTGTATTAATCTTTAGGTTGTTATCGTCTAAATCTAGGGTTCTTCATTTGAAACCTAACCGGCACACAGCATTTTTTGTGTGCATGATTGTGTGTGCCACAGCCGGCTTTTCTCCTACATAAACTCCATGCATAAAGCATGTATAACATTCTTACCTTATAGAAGATGCTGGAAATGTCGCCCACCCTCAGCCAAACAAGCATTATAGTGGGAGAACACTTCTGATTCATACACCTAAATGGTTATGTCAACCTTCATAAGTTGGTATTGCGCCTCTGAAAATCCACATCGCATTCAAGAAATACCTCATTGTGATCGGAGAGCTGAAGTTTGGTGTGCTGTGAGTGCTAGACGCATAATTGGTCCAATATTCTATGGGCAGACTGTAAATGCAGGGGTACCAAAATAGCACTTTGACCCCATTTTCTCATGAGCCGACAGAAGAAATCATGGGTGGTTTCAACAAGATTCTGCTACTGCCCATACAGCAGAGGAGTCCATGAATAAACTCAGGGAAGCGTTTGAAGATAGTGATCAGTGCTGTTGTATGGCCCTCTTGCTCCCCCTATCTAACAGTGTATGATTTCTACTTGTTGGGTAACCTGAACAATCAATCAATTTATTCATCCAATTTATCTTACAGGAAGATGTAAGATATGTCAATTCATGCTGTACATAAACTTATGTACAATATTCAGAAGTGCATATACAATATGTAGTCAATTACATTAATAGTGCAATCCTTCCCAAATTTACAATAGTGAATTTCTTTTCTAAAGTCAACCGTGGACTGGCTGCAGGTGATGTCACTGGTGAACTAGTTCTCTTCTGTCAGTTTTACCTCTCAATCGCATGAAACAGAAAAAAAAGTTGTTGAATGTTTAAGGCTACTATTATATAATTTCTGAAGACTAATATAGATAAGTTATATAGATAACTCATATATTCTTCCACTGAGTAGAACTGATTGAGATTTAGGAATTTGTGAATTTCCTTTTTAGACTTAGTTTCTGATTTAATACTCTTTAGATGTTCAGGGAGTTGGTTGTATATTTTTATGCCACTGCATTTAAATGATTTCTGAAAAAGTTTAGTTCTATTGGCCTTTATATAGTTTGTTTTTGTTCCTGGTGTTATGGGCATGTATATCTGTGTTCATTGATATGTTACCCAAATTACCTTTAACATGAATTAACATTTCTTTTATGTAGAGGCTCGGAAAGGTGAGTATGTTTAGTAGTTTAAAATACTCTCTACAGCTTTCTCTAGGAGAGATACCCACTATGATTCTTAGCGCCCTCTTTTGTATTTTGAAAATTGAATTACTATAACTTGAATTTCCCCATAGCTTTATTCCATATAATAGTAGTGGGTGAAAATAAGAGTAATAGGAGGTTTTTAGCACTCCACTAGAAATGCGAGACTTTAACTGGAAAAGGATAAAGCACACTGTACTTGATTTCTTTGTCAATTTCTCCACATGTATCCCACCTCAGATGTTGGTCAACCCAGAGACCCAAAAATTTTGCATCAGCTTCTAGCTTTGTTATTTTGGATCCAAATTTGATGCTTGGCAACCCCTGGTTCTTTAAAGTTCTATTGTGGAATTGTACAGCTACGGTTTTGTCTTCATTGATTATGAGTTTGTTGATTTTAAACCAGTTAGAAATTTTTATTATTGTGGATAATATGTTATCTTAGAGTTTTTTACTGTCCTTTCCACTAATGAGTATACTTGTGTCATCAGCAAAGAGTGTAATTTTTACGTCAGGTTCCTCTTTTAAATGGAGTGGTAGATCATTGATGTAGATAAAAAATAGAAGGGGACTCAGGGCTGATCCCTGGGGTACTCCAGAGGATACCTTTCTTATATCTGAAAAAAGAAACTTTCGAGTCTTATTTTTTATATCTAAATAATCAATTTCTACTACTTGTTCCTTGTTTACTAGATATGTAATGAACCAATTGTATGCTATGCCCCTTATTCCACAATTATAGAGTTTATTGAGCAAAATATCGTGATCTATCATATCAAATGCCTTAGTTAAATCGAGAAATAGGCCCACCCCTGGTTCACTATTGTCCATTGAGTCATAGATGCTATCAACAAAGTTCATGATGGCTGCACTAGTAGTTTTGCATTTCTGGAAACCGAATTGACAGGGATTGATTATATCAAACTTAGAAAAGAATTTAATCATTCTTCTATACATTATTTTTTTCTATAATTTTTGAAAAGACTGACAGAAGGGTTAATGGTCTGTAATTATTGGTATCATGTTCATCTCCTTCTTTAAAAATTGGTTTTACTGCTGCACGTTTCAATGCTTCTGGGAATTCTCCATTTTCCAGTGACTTATTTATCAGAAAGCAGAGGGGTTTTATTATGTAGCCACTGCATTTTTTAATAATTTCGTTTGAACTATCATCCCACGTTTGTTTTTTTGTTAATTCCCTGATGATAGCCAATACTTCTTTTTCGGTAGCTGATTCTAGAAAAAGTGATTTGGTATTTTTGGGCTCATAGTTGCTGGTCTCAGTTTTTTTTTGCGCAGCTTTTATTTTGTATTTTCTTTGAAATTTCTACGAGGTAATTATTGAAGGTGTTAGCTAATTCTCTGGGATTGCTAATTAAATGGTCGTTCTTAATTGGATGTTTCTGGTGACTGGTTGTTTTTGGTTAGTTTCCTGTTTTATTACCTCCCACATTGCTTTTTGTTTGTTCTTAGAGAAGCTAATTTTGGTATCGTTGCTTATTTATTTTGCAGCTTTTATAACAGATCTTTATATTTTTTTATACTTTCTGTAATACATTTTGAGACTTATTGGTACATTTCCTTTTTTAACTAGATCACTCAATGATCTCAGTTTTTCTTTAGAAATTAATATACCTTTAGTTATCCATTTAGAGGGCCCCGGCTTTATTTTTCGCCTTACAATAGGAAATGCCAGTTCATAGTAATATTTGAATGTATTTTGGAATTGTTTACTATTTTATCTACATATTCCCCTGTATAAACTTCATCCCAGGTCTCTTTGCTCAATATATAATGAAAATATTCATAATTTTCCCTGTGCATTTGACGGACTTTTTTGAATATTGTGCAAGGATTTTCAAATTTGTTTCTGATGCCATTTAAACGATATGGCCTGGGCAAAGTGGTCTGATAGGCAGGTGTCAAATACTTTTATCTCATAATCTTTTAGATCATAGTTTATCATTACCTGATCAATTGCCGTGCTTGATGTTTCTGTAACTCTTGTGGGAACTTCTATTGTTGGTCAGGTCATACATATTTAGGAGAGTTATAAATTTTTATTTATCAGGATTGTTCGTAAGAAAGTTTATATTCATGTCTCCCATTATTATGATGTTTTTATTTGTCTTACGCAGTTCAAAAAGAACAAAGTTCAATATTTCTAGAAAAGTAGTTACGTCATTTGAAGGGTTCCGATACACACATAATTGGTTTGTTAGGGATTTGTATGATACTAGCCTCAAAATGCTCTTCGATATTCAGTCTTTCTAGCTTGGTTATGAGCTTTACAGACGTGTTTCTAACCATAATCAATGATCCACCATTCTTTTTTATATTACGACAGTAGCCATGTACAATTCTCTATAAAACCTTAACCCCTAACATGCTGACCTGTCATGGCATGTAATACGTCCTCTGATTGGTAATCAGAGGATATGGTTGGTGAATTTACTTTGATAACTCTCCCGGTCAGGTTGGTGAGACCCGTACCAACGACAGGTGTGGCCCTCCATACATTCTGGGGGCTGTGAGAGAGTGATGTAACCGCCAAAACATAAAAATATGGTGCTCTCTAAAAAGCGGTTGCTATTACTGCTAAATCTCTTCAATAGAACACGAATGGCTCCATATTTATACTGATGGATCATTGATATCAAACCGAGATGGAGCAGGGGCTGGAGTCACGTGTCACCTCTTTTCCTGTTACAAATCTTTAAGTTACGGAACTACAAACTTTGATGGAGAAATTGAAGCAATTCGAATGGCCCTACAAAATCTCTCGTATAGAATTTCACATTTTAATCAAGCAGTTATTCTCTCAGATTCCAGGGCAGCAATTATAGCAGTTACTTCCAAGTTGTCACCAAAAAACCAAACAATTATAGAATGTTGGAAAATCCTTACACATCTAACCGCACTTCAAAAATACCTGGTCTTCCAATGAATACCAGCTCATTGTGGACTGAGTGGTAATGAGAAAGCTGATTTTCTTGCAAAAAAGGGTACCGGCAGTGTACAGAAATCTATAGTTAATCTACCATTTTAAGCAACTAAAAGATTAGTCAACTCTGAATACAAAAAAATTATTGCAAAATATTACTGTGAAAAATAAAAAAAATAAAAAATGGGAACTACCAAACATTCAAACAGTCTTCGAAAAACAGCAGTTGCAACCTTCAGGTTGATTATAGGACATGATTGTCTGGCAAAACATTTAAACAGAATTGGGATATATTCTTCTCCACTCTGTCCTCTATGTGATCTGCAAGAGGAAATGGACCGAGACCACCTTCAAATATGCCCGGCCACTTCTTATGCCCCATCCATCAGTGAAAAATATTGGAGAGCTAGAGGATTAATGACTTCATTGTCAGAAATCCAGCATTATCTAACAACATATTAAAATTTGGGATTCTAAGTTCACTAAGTTCAATGTTATTTAACCAATGTTCAGTTAAGCATATTACATCAATGTGATTTAATTCACTGCTTAGTAAGACTTCAAGATGTAGTAGTTTATTTTTTATACTTTGGATATTCTAATGCAGTACATGTATTAAGTTATTATTGGGACTTCTATCTTTCCAGTTGGATATACCCTGTCTGATTTTCTCTAACTTGCGTGTTCTTGTTTTTTGGAGTTTTTGCCTTCTAAATTAGTTATTTTATTTACTACTGGAATTGTACATTTTAGTCTACCGCTATCTATCCTATCTAGTTTTTTTGGAAGGAGATAGTCTATAACTCTGTTTAGGAGATTGGCAAACTTCGCTACCCCTTTCCTATTCAGGTGCAGACCATCCCTGCCTAAATCTAGATCCCTTAGCCATGCACCACTATCTACAAAAGTACAATTGTAAAGTCTACAAACCCAGTCAAAAGTAGAGTTGATCCTGTCAATGTATCGGAAATCCTTGTCCCGGCGACGTATGATCGCGCTAACGCAGAATTTTGCCCGTGGTAACAGCTCTTTTCCAGCCGAGACGACCTCGGAGAGTTCCCGCATGATGTCCTCTGGAGTGCGCGCCATGTGAATGTTGTTCGTTCCCGCGTGGATGATCATGACGTCTGGATTGTCGGTTCCTCTCTAGTTGATTCCTAATGTGCTGAAGCTCGGCCCCAGGGTAGCAGTACACCTTTGTGTCTTCCTGGAGGTAATTGCTAGTGTGCCGTACCATTGAATCACCCAGTATTATGGCCTTACTACTTCCATACTTAAAATGAAGCTCCTCATCGTGTATTTCACCATCACTGTGAGTCGGTTGCTTGCATTAATTTTTTTTAGCACTTTTTTATCACTTCGCTGTCTTTTGCATCTTGTAGTGCATCAAAACTATTTTGTAGGCGTACTTCATGGGTATTTCTGTTCGTGCGTATGCTTGTAGCCTTTCTCCTTTTGTTTGATCTCCACTCTGCGTCTGTTGCTGCATGTTTTATTTCTTTGTTGTCCTCAGTGGTGCCGCTATTATTTTTCACTCTTATATGATATGCATTTTGTACCTTTAAATAGCTGTTCTCCTCGCGTAGTTTCTTGATCACATCCTTGGAATCCTGAAGGTCTTGGTTTAATAGTTCCATCACCTTGTGAAGCGACGCTATCTGTTCGCGTAGTTTTCTGCAGCACACTTCTTCACTACATTTATCCATTATTTTTTGCATTCTTGTGTTGTCTTCATTTGTGTTGCTGCTATCGTTATTACAAAAGTGTTTAGTACCTTCAGAATTGCAGTGAAAGCTTTTGTTACCTGATATTGAGTATGGAAGTGCAACAAAGTTTATGAGACAAATCCTCGTACATTGCCCATACAGGTGCTGGGTGATTTCCCCATAAAAAATTGAATTCTGTGTCTCTTGCTGTTCCAAGTAATGAGTGCAACCTGACGTTTTCACAGCATGTTTCCTCTTCATCTTTGCAAAGAAAAGTAACATTTTAGTAGTCAGTATTCTGGCTCTAGTAACAGTAGTTAAAGCGTTATAGCAAAGTACACAAATTTTGAAAATTTACTCCAGTTGGCTAACAAACTACATAAAAATCATTGCTACAACAAACGATAGAGAAGCCAAATAGCAGGACACTTGTTCAGAGTAGTAACAACAAGGGTAATATAAATGTAGCGGTCTTAAAAGTTGCGGAATAGCCCTGATGGCATATTGTTTGGTAACAAACTGCACACTGAGATGGAGTAAACTAAAGCATGGAGATGAAAAGGGCTAATAACAGCAGTTGAGCCTTTTCTGCCTCTGCTTCTTTGCTGACTTGACCAAATGCTATGATATTGGTTTGGAAGTATAGAAAAAGGAGTGTTTTTATTTGCTATTCTGCATGTTTATGAACTTAGTCAGATCTGTGAAGTGCAAAATTACAACAGCCAGAGTAGGTAAAGCTCAAACTGTAACATTTCTATTGCTTAGTGTTGTAATTGTAGTTCACTTTGTAATGAAAAAGGACTACTTTTGCCCTTTCTTCTGATAATTGTATCCTTATTCCACAGAGGTTTATTATGTTAGCCACTAAGAACATAATTTGTTAAAATGATGTTAAATGAGAGAAAATTGTCTAACATGGAGGAAATAAGAGGGCCATCCAGAAAGTACAGAACAATTGAGTGTGTTTGAATCAAAACAAAAGATATTGTCACCAAACTAGTAACCCTTTCAGTCCTGAATTATTTTGCTACTTATGCCGGTCTTCCTCTAATTCAAAACCAGTTTAGATTAGGCGGTCTGGGACACCTTCAGCCAGCTGGCCTGTGGTAAAGGACGGGGAGGGCCCACGTAAAATAATCTGTGTGATGGCACGCGTGGATGATGACGGGGTATCATTTGACTGTGGTTGCATGGATTTTAGTTCTTTTCTTATTAAGAAAAAACACTACAATATAGATTGTAAAAAAATTATTTTTTACAATTCAAAACGTCCCAAATATGTATTTTTAATTGGTGACAGTATAACGAATATAACTGAAAAAAAAAGCTAAACTAGTACAAATAGGAAAAAAAGCCTATGTATCTTATAATACACACCAGGACTAAAAGGGTTAAACTTACAGAACTTTACACCACTTTTCTATGTAATCACCATACTTGTCAAGACATTTGTTACAACGTGGGACCAGTTTTTTAATACTGTTGTTGTACTCATTTGCTGCCGAAGATTTAAACCAAGCTGTCGCTGCTTGCTGAGTTCATCATTGCTTGCAAACTGTTTTCCACTAAATTCTTTGTTTTGGTAATAAGTGATAATCACTTGGTGCCAAGATGGGGCTGTAAGTGGGATGACCAAAGATTTCCCATTTTAGGCGTTAAAAGTTCCAGCTGGGTTCGTGCTGATGCATGTGGTCAGGCATTGTCATGGATCAAGAACAGTTTTCCTGACAGCATTCCACATTGCTTGTTTTGAATTGCACGTAGAAGCTGTTAGGGTTTCACAATAGGCTTCTGAGTTTATTATTGCTCCTCTTGGCATGTACTCGATGTGGATTAACCGCTTTCGGTCCCAAAACACCATTACCATTACTTTCTGGATGTTCAAATTTTGTTTTTCCTTCTTGGGTGTTATCGGCAAATTTGTGATGCCACTCCATTGCCTCCCACTTGTTTTCTGGAATCTTCTACGAAACCCTACTTTCATCTCCAGTAACAATACGGTCAAGCAAATCATCACCCTCTTTGTGATATTGTGTCAAAAACTCAAGGCTACTGCCATGTAATTTGCCTTGTGGCCGACATTCATGTGGCACCCACCGAGCACACATTTTCTTGTAACCAAGTTGTGCTGTCACTATTTCATGCAGGAGCAAACGTGAAATTTGTGGAAAAGATTGGTGTAATGTGGTCAAAGTGAAACGTCAGTTTACCTGAATTGTGTCATCAACTTTTCTCTTCAGTTCTTTCGTAACAAGTGATGGCCTTTCACTCCGATCTTCATCATGCACACTCGTCCTTCTTTCATTGAACATAATGCACCATTTCCCCACTGATGACTTGTTAATTGCACTCGTAAACATTCTTTATTTGCCTATAAATGTTTTGAGCATTCAGAAAATGAATGACACTTCGTATTTCACATTTAGCAGGATTTTCGATTGGTGACACCATTTCAAATCACTGCAAAAATAATTAGCATGACCAGACAGCACTGAGACTTGGCTCTACCTAGCTAATGCAATCGCATTGTTTGGTGCGGTGCACAATGTGCAATCATTCTTTACTCTCTGGATGACCATACATTGTTGACAATTTAAGAAAAAAATTGAAAAGCTGGATGCAAACATGTGTTTGGATCCATAATGAAACAAAATTGTTCCACTGATTGCTGCTAACATAAAATGCTTGTTTATTCAGATAGCATTAAATTAGATGCTCATTGTTTCTTTATATGCATGGTATTTCTCACTTTGTGTCCATCACTTTAGTTTCTGCTAGACCACATGCTTTATTAAATTAAATCTGGAGAAATCAACTGCTATTGCAGAAAACTTTCTGTGAAGTAAATTCTTATGTTTGTGCTAGCTGCTACAAAATTTACTTAAAATGTACACCTCCATACCTTTGTCGACAATGACTAAGAGGTCTAGTTCAACATAACCCTTCTTTCTTCTGCTTTGCCTAACACAAATTAAAACATACTTTAGCCTCATTTAATTTTTATAACCACTGTTTGCTATTAACAATGAACAAGAAAATTGCCCTTAAAATATTTTTTGCCTAAAATACAGATGTTAAAAAAAAAAAACATTTCAAGGGGTGATGGTATGTACTAAAACAAGAATATTTAACATGGTTCCTATAAATCATACGTTTGGGGGCGGGGAGCAGAAAAATATTTATTAAAAAGTCCTACATTAAGCTTTAGATGCTGTCAAATCCTTAAATTGGAACTTAACATAGTATTACACAGTTCTTGGGGCCAATCCTTGCAGTTTCCACATTGCATCCGTTGTTCAGTTGGTGGTTCTGTATATGGTTCTTAGCAGACCTACAGTGATATAGTGATCTATTCCTTCACTTTGTCCCATCCTTCTGGTGTTTGATAACTGCAATGGATCTGTGAAGGTCTTAAGTGTACGAGATGTCCCCTTGCAATGTATAGCCAATAATAATAGTAATAGTAATTTGATGAATTTGTGCATTCATCTATTTACACTTCTCACTTTATTAAATTTTACCACATTCTTCTTGGGGGAAGTACAAAAAATGGAATTTTACAGCACAGATATCTTTTTCTTTCTACTTGGGGAAGACAGACTTAAGTTACACCAATTGCTGATGTTAAATCAGTTTGTTTTATACCAGGTTTAAACCATTTTGGATAAAACATTTAACAGTGCACTATACACTGAGTGTTCATATACATTTCTGTTGATTCTGGTGGAGAATATAAATATAACAGGATTTGTGTGAAGAGTGTGTAAATATTGTATTGTAGCAAAGAAACATTTTACATTACTGAGGGGCTTTGAACCTGTCCCTGTTGTAGTTAAACTAACAACCAGAAGATAACTGAGTTATGTGATTGTTTCTCTATCTTCTGGATATTCTTGCTTTTGTTTTAGATTATGTGATCGGGAATAACTACTGGAGTTCATCTACAGTGGAGCGATGAAGCTTTGGAGGTCAGCATGGTGAACAAATGTATGGAATCTACATGAAAGAAGAAAAGCTAACTTCCATTCCTTTTTACCATCCTAAAATCATGTAGCATGCATTTATTTTGTATGCACTCCCTTGTGATGTCCATTGAAAAGGAGGTGGCATGTGTAAATAACTGATTGTAATATTTAAATCATGGCTGAGATGGCGACTTATGACTTGATTGTTCGATTCTGTTCTAGCATGAGGCACTCTGCTGTCCAGATTGTTGGCATTCCCTCCATCTAAACTCATCATGAAGAAGAAGAAAATTATTTATTTAAACATTAATCATTCTCATGCACTGAGTTCATTCCTTTTAATGTGCAAGAACAGTAAATGTCTGTTAACCTGTGCAGTATTTTTATGTAATGCAAAGGCTCGAAAGAACTTCGTTGTGATTGATAGTGACTTTTTTTTCTCTTAAGATTGTTATAATGCAATGTTCATTTGTAATGGCACAGTGAATGTGTCTAAACGAAAGAAGAAAAAACATTAGGTGTCATGGGTAATTGGAAACACCAGTTGGTATGTTATTTACACAAACAGAATGCAAATACTTGAAAGAACTTCATTGTGATTAGTCAGACACTTTTTTTTTTTCCTCTAAAGAACATTATACTGAAATGCTTATTTTGGATGGTACAGTGAATGTATACAAAAGGAAAAAACTGTTGTTATAGATAATTGGAATTACCAGTTTGCTCCATGTTTATGTAGACAAATAGAATGCAAACACTTGGAAGAACTTTGCGATGAATTATATAACTTTTTTTCCCTGTAAATATTGTTATATTGATATAGTTTGCTCCATGTTTATGTAGACAAATAGAATGCAAACACTTGAAAGAACTTTGCGATGAATTGTGTAACTTTTTTTCTCTAATATTGTTATATTGATATATTTGGGATGGTACATAGATGGATAAAAAAATAGCTGTCAGTTTGATTATTAGAAATACCAGTTTGTTCCGTTTTTAATTACACAAACAGAATGCAAATGCTTGAAAGAAGTTCATTGTGATTTATTAGGTGACTTTTTTTCGCCTAAAGATTGTTGTACTGAAATATTTATTTAGGATGGTACAGTGAATGTTCACAAAAGGAGGAAAAAAATTGTGTTATAGTTTAGAATTATCAGTTTGTTCTGTTTGTGTTCACACTAAATCACATGTGAATGTTTATAAAAGGAAGAAAAAAATGTGTTAATATAGATTATTAGAATTACCAGTTTGTTCTGTTTTTATTGACACAAAATGAGTGATGTGTAATACATCCTGTAGATTTGCTAGGGAGGGGGGTCGACTCATTTTGCATATAGTGTTAAGTCTGGTGCACAATTGCCTGAAAATGGGGACTGGCAATCCTAACTGCAGTTTATCAGTGTCTAAGGCTATTTCACAAAAAGCGAAGACGAAAGATCATTTGGATAATTAAGGAAAAATTGAAGCTATTAACAGTGAAGCAACAGAATCTAAAATAAGAATAAATTACAAACTAAAAGCTTCACTTATCTTAGTAATATTGCAAGATCTTCCAGAGCTGGCATGTTTCAAGTTGTATCCAACTTATTTTCAAAGCTATAACTTTGAAGTCAGTCTGGGTGGCTCAGTTGGTTATCAGACTTGCAGAGGTCCTAGCGGACGACAAAACAGCGGTCGATAGTTTTTAAGTTTTTAGCGAATTGTAATAGCAATTTGAGGATTTAAAATTTTAGATATTTGTTTATGCCTTTTGACCTATTTATTACATTGTTTTATATCCGGCTATTGCCGCTGTTTTTACGTTTGTGTATTTTTTCTTTGATACTAGTATTTTACTTTTGATTCAAGTTTATATCTGGCTATTGCCATGAATTTTAGAAGGGCGCTAATGACCCAGAAGTTGAGCCCCTTAAACCCACAAATCAGTCAATCAAGGGGAAGTATTGTATTCCACCCAAAAATTCGATGTCGAGATTTCACCGGAAATATATATTTTGAGGCCCCCTGAATCCAAAAAGAGCATTTTTAGAAAAAGGTCCGTGTGTCAGTCTGTGGACAGCATAACTCAAAAACGAAAGGTCGGTTAAAAGCAAAACTTGGTATTTAAGTTTAATGTCTTTCAAGGATGCGACACGAAGATTTTGAAGAAAATAGCCCCATCCCAAACTACCCTTTACATGGAAAATTTTTCGAAAATTTTGATTTTCTTGGAAATGGCTCTAACAGTTTTGATTAAAATGCCATATGTTTGAGATACTTCGATGAGAAATGAAATGTATATCTTGAATTTTCTGGTTATAGCCCCTGTAGTTGTATTTACTCTGGACGACTTTTGCATAACTGGTAAACGTTAGAGATAGGCCAAGTCATACTATACAAAAAATGTTGTTGTTGTTAGCTAATGCTGGATTTCTGACAATGAAGTCATTAATCCTCTTGCTCTCCAATATTTTTCACTGATGGATGGGGCATTAGAAGTGGCCGGGCATATTTGAAGGTGGTCTCGATTCATTTCCTCTTGCAGATCACATAGAGGACAGAGTGGTGAAGAATATATCCCAATTCTGTTTAAATGTTTTGCCAGACAATCATGTCCTGTAATCAACCTGAAGGTTGCAACTGCTGTTTTTCGAAGACTGTTTGAATGTGTGGTAGTTCCCATCTTTTATTCTTTGATTTTTCACAGTAATATTTTTCAATAATTTTTTTGAATTCAGAGTTGACTAATCTTTTAGCTGCATAAAATGGTAAATTAACTATTGATTTCTGCACATTGCCGGTACCCTTTTTTGCAAGAAAATCAGCTTTCTCATTACCACTCAGTCCACAGTGAGCTGGTATCCATTGGAAGACTAGGTGTTTTTGAAGTGCTGTTAGATGGGTAAGGATTTTCCAACATTCTATAATTGTTTGGTTTTTTGGTGACTACTTGGAAGTAATTGCTATAATTGCTGCCCTGGAATCTGAGAGAATAACTGCTTGCTGAAAATGTGAAATTCTGAACAAAAGATTTTGTAGGGCCACTCGAATTGCTTCAATTTCTCCATCAAAGTTTGTAGTTCCATAACTTAAAGATTTGTAATAGGAAAAGAGGTGACATGTGACTCCAGCACCTGCTCCATCTTGGTTTGATATAAATGATCCATCAGTATAAATATGGAGCCATTTGTGTTCTGGAAATCTAGTATGGATTGTCTCTAATGCCAATAATTTTAGAACACTAGTTGGATTATCACTTTTCTTAACTTCTTCTGTCAGGTGTAAATAATATGTGTTGTCTAATGGTTGTGTCGGATTAACTTTAGATATGAAGTTTTCCTTTGAATTAGGAAGGTATACATTCTTCTTGATGTCTTGAATTTTGGAAAGAAAGCTCTCCTGAGTCTTTAGTGTATGTGTAAAATTTCTCTTGTGCCATGTATTGAATGGGAGTCTGATCAACTTTTCGTGTTGAATAAGAGTTGCTTTTTCTATTTCATATTCAATGGGGCATTGGTTGGTTAGTATTTCCATTGCTGCTATTGGTGTGGTTTTGATAGCACCTGTAATTAGTCTCAGACTTTGGTTTTGAAAGATTTGAATTTTTTGTGTGTTTGCTGTTACAAGAACTTCTCTGCAGTAAGTAGATAATGGCTTTATATATACATTGGAGAGCAAGAGGATTAATGACTTCATTGTCAGAAATCTAGCATTAGCTAACAACATATACATTGTATATTGTGTTTAGAGTTGCTCTGGAACATCCCCACTTCATTCCTGTTAGACGTTTTAACAGGGAAAGGCGCCTCTCTGCTCTTGGTATTGCATTTTCTATTTGTTTGTTCCATGTAAGTTTAGTATCAAATGTAACTCCTAAATACTTTGCTTCCTTTGTTTCTGGTAATTGTTGACCCTTAAAATTTAGTTTTATTTTTAGTGGCTTTTTTCTTAGTGAAAAGATTTGGTAGTTTGATTTTGTTGTATTAACAGTCATTAAATTTTCTTTGGTCCACCTTTGTAATTTGGTTAAGGATTGTTGCATGGTTTTTTCTAGTTCTGTACTTTTGCTTTTTGGTTTTGAGGTCCACATTACTAAGTCATCAGCAAATAGTGCACACTTCACACCTGATTCTTGTATTTGTTGTGGCAGATCATTAATAAATATGTTAAAAAGTGTTGTGCTTAGCACTGCGCCTTGTGGTAAGCCACAGTGTACTTGTTTGTATTTAGGTATGTTTCTTCCATATCTGGTTGCAATAAAGCGTTGTGTTAGGAAATGACATAGCCATGAAAACATTGGACCTTGTATCCCTATTTTTTTTGCTTTCTTTAGTAGTTTTGTTCTGCATATAGAATCATATGCACTTTGGAAGTCAATAAAAACTGATAAATTATCTTTTTTCTATTGAAGGAGTCTTTGATTTCTTGACTGAGAAGTAAGACTTGTTCATTTGTAGAGTGGAACTCTCTGAATCCAGCTTGACATGGGGAAATTAAATTTTTTTATTCTAGAAACCAATTTAACCTGTTTGACACCATTCTTTCCATCACTTTTGCTATTATGCTAGTAAGAGCTATTGGTCTATAATTTTTTATTTCTGACGCTGTTTTGTCTTTCTTCAAGAGTGGGACAATTATTGCCTTTCGCCATTCAGCAGGTACAGTGGTTTTCCAGGATAGATTGTAGAGTTTTAGTAGTTGTTTTGCTGTTTTTCCAAGGTTTTTTATGAACTCTGGATGTATGTGATCAGGTCCAGGAGACTTTATTTTTTTAGATTATTTATTGCAATGTTCAGTTCTTGCAAAGTAAAATTTTGAAAAAAGATATTGCACTGAGTGTTAGGATTACATTCTCTTTCTTGTTTCAAATCTTTCTTAAATTCTTTGTTCCTTTTTATTATTTCTTGTTACTTTATGTGAATTAGCATAATATTTATTGAATGTTTCGGCTATGGCTGCATCATTAGTTAATATTTTATTGTTGTGTATGATAGGTGTGCTGTTGTTTTCTTTCCTACCCTTGACACTTTTTATGAACTTATGAGCTTTGTTACCATCTGTCCTATAATCTATTTTTTCTAAGAAATTGTTAAAGTAATTCTTTTTAGCAGTATTAATTTCTTTTTTTAGTGAGGTACATTTCTTCCGCCATATTTGTGTATCTGATATGTTTTTTGTTTGTTCAGCTGTATTTCTAGCTATATCCCTTTGCTTTTTCAGTTCTTCTAACTGGGGGTTCCAAAAGGGTTTGAAATTTTTTATTCTTCCCCGAGGAATATGTTTTTTTGCGGTTTCTAGGATGATTTTACAGAAATTTTTGTTCAAATGATCTGGTTGGTCATGTAGCTGTGAGTTTGTTTGTTCTTTAAATTTATGTTCCAGTTCAGTTTTATATTTGATCCAATCTGCTTTTTTGAAGTTCCAATACAGATTCGTGTGACATTGACTGTTATTTGTATTATCTAGTTTTATATCAGCAATTACTGCTCTGTGACCAGAACTTGGATCTTCTATAACTTGTTTTTTAATTTTTGAAACAATATCTGTTGTAGCTAACAAGAGGCCTGGGCTACTGCCTGCTCCAGAGTAATGTATGAAGGTTGTGGGATCTTCTTTACTATAAATCAGTTCAAAAGTTGTGGTATTCAAAAATTCTTCCACTATCTTCCCTGTAGAATCCACTTTTTCATAACCCCATCTTTTGGAATGAGCATTGAAATCCCCAATTACGATTGTTTTATTTAATTGGTCAATAAGAGAGAGATGTGGTTCATTCCTGGGAGGATTGTAAATACTGTATAAATGTAGATGTGTTTTGTTATCCCAAAAATTTAGCTTTATTAATTCACTTTTGTCTGTGTTATCCATTTCTTTAACAATTTCAAAGGAGGATTTAATATCCTTTTTGACTCCAACTAATATTCCACTACTTATCTGTCTATTTTTGGGTAGTAGGTGTAGTAGAAAACCAGTAAAATTGAAGTATTCAAGTTGGTCATTTGTTAGAGTTGCTTCCTGTATGAAAAATACAACAATATTATAGTCAAATACAATTTTATTCAGTTCTACTCTTTTTGTTTGTGTGAGACCAGCCGCATTCCATTGTTGAAGTCTGATGTTAGATCTTCTATTAATATAATGTTTTGGTTCTCGAGTAGTCCCCGCCCGGAGATCCGAATGGGGGACTATTTTAACTCCGGAACATTTTACCCCTCGAGTCCTATTGCATAAATATTGAAGATACTTAGCAATAAATGTAACCGCTTTTTAGAGAGCACCATATTTTTTATGTTTTTACGGTCACATCACTCTCTCACAACCCCCAGAATGTCTGGAGGACCACACCTGTCGTTGGTTTACGGGTCTCACCGATCTGACCGGGAGAATTATCAAAATAAATTCACCGACCATATCCTGTGATTACCAATCAGAGGACGTATATATGCCATGACAGGTCAGCATGTTAGTGGTTAATATTTTAGAGAATTGGAGAGGTTGGAAAAATAAAGACTCCATAGCCTTCGAGAACCCTAATAGCATCAGGGTCGGAAGAGAACAAGAGTTGACCAAGGTAAGGTCAGATAGAAAAGTTACAGTGAGGAGCAAAACACCAGTAAGTGGAAGTAATGTTCTGCTCAGCTTGGGTACCTTGTGGTCGCTATTCACATATCCCCTAGACGGAGACCCCTGAGTACTTATACCAAAATGTTGAAGTTTTGTTTTCTGGAAAAAAATATTTTTATCAAAAAAATGTATCACCTAGCCGAATTACCATTGATTGAAGGTTCCCCACCTATGTCTATACTCATAGAAAATTGAATAAATGACAACTTTTTCCCTTGACGTATTTCAATAGTTTCAAGGGTCTTTGTCTAAATTAAATTGAAAAGACCCACAATTTGTTGTCTTTTTGTTACAACAAATTGTGTTTTTTTTTTTTTTTTTTTTTTTTTTTTTTTTTTTTTTTTTTTTTTGTACATTTAATTTACACAAAAACAGTTAAATATATTGAAATATGCCAAACGAAAAATCTGTCGCTCATTCAGCCCTCAATGAACATAGCCATAAATCAAGAACCCTCGATCAATAATAATTCAGCCAGGCGATACATGTTTTTATAAAAATTCTTTTTCCTAGAAAACTATGAACTTCTCAACATTTTGGTGTTCTACTTTCTTGTTATTCAGAAGATGAGAAATTCGGTGTTAAAGTGCGGCGGATCATTTCACTTTCACCCTGTATATGGTACATTAATCAAAATCGTGTCATTTTTTTGAAAAATAAAATGTAATAAAAGGAGAATATACTGCGAGATTAATGAAACAGTAAAAGTGGCTTTGTTCTTTGGCTAAGAAGTTGGTATGGGTGGCTTAGTTAGTTGGACGGTGGCCTACTGATCCCAAGGTCGCGAGTTCAAATCCGGTCCAGACCGATGGCGTGTAAGTGTGCTTAAAAACGACAGGTCCATGTCGGTAAAGGAACTCGTGAAGGACGAAATTCAGGCACACCGGCTACGCTGATGTGATCCTGGCAAATAAGTGTCAAACAAAATTTAATTTAGCCAAGAAAAAACATTTCGAGTGTGCAGGGTGTTACGAGTATAGTAGAAGTTAGCATCTTTGGCGTATTCCCATGCAACACAATTTCGATCCGATCCACTTCTAAAAGGATCGGATCTAAGGATTTAGTTCGATCTGAATCCACGTTTCCATACACTATTCAATTCGGAATAAGAACTCAAATTCCCCATGGAAACGTTGTACTACTAAGCACAGAAAGTAGGTACTATGGTTAACTCAAAAATTCGATATCGTGATTGATCTGTATGTCTGTGTGAGCAACGTAACTGAAAAAGATTTAAGTTTATTATCTTTCAAGGTTACGAGATACCGATTTGTAGAAACTACTACTCCCCAAACTGGCTCCTTTAGGTGGATATTATTTCAAGAAGTTTGAGTTTCTTAAAAATGTTGTTAGCTAATGCTGGATTTCTGACAATGAAGTCATTAATCCTCTTGCTCTCCAATATTTTTCACAATGATATTGAAGAGAGCAATAGCAGTTTCTTAAAAATAGATAGAACAATTTTGATGAAATTACTATATGTATAAGATATGTTCATGACAAATGAAATGTATATCTTGAATTTTTGCCAATAGCTTCTGAAATCCTCTTGGTTCTGAATAATTTTGCCCAGGTGGTAAACCGTAAGAAATTCAGTCTTACTACATCAAAACTACACATCTCTTTAAAGCACCCACATTTATGTTAAATACATGTTTTTGTGTACAATGAACCATTCCCGAGATATACTCCCCCCCCCGATCGTGCAAATAGAACAAAATCTGCAAACCATCAATCGTAAAAAAAGATTTGACTATCCCTTTAGCCTACTACGTTCTCTTGTTGTCCATGTACCTGCAAGAAAATACGTAATAAAGGCATTTCTGCAAACATTTACCTTGATTAACATGAGGTAAATACAGGAATAAATATTGGTAAGACTAATTTGTACAAGAATGAGTAGAGAAACTCGTATGTGTAATACGTAACATTTATTGAATTTTTTTTCTCTGTAAAAATGGATCATATAAGAAGGGGGGGGGGGGGGGGGAATGGCGGAAAGATGGCGTTCCTTTCAGGCTGGTCTTACTGTACAGTTTGTCTTTGCATGAAAAGTTTTAATGTTACAAAAATTGTAAGCTGTGATCGTAAACAACTGCTCGAGGAAAATTATAAAACATTCATAAGTTAGAAACTTTCAGATTTTTCATGACGTGGGAAATTTCGGATTCAGAATCATTTTCCATGAAAGTTCAAAGTTCAACGAAATGCCACGTTTGTAGTAACTTACTTATCAGACTCTGGTGCAAATTTGGAATCGGTTTTAAACTTCTGATTTCCTAGACATTTGAGATCTGAAATATAACTCAGAACTGGATATCAGTGAAATATTAAGTAGCTTTTGAGAAAATCCCCCCATACTAAACTACCCTTTACATAGAAAATGTTTCCAAAATTTTGATTTACTGAAACTGGCTCTAAAGCCACAAGCTTAGTTTTAATCTCCTCTAGATGCTTAAAATCGATTGCAAAATGGCGCACACACAAGGCTACAAGGCTTCTTTAAATAAAACAAATGTTTCAGTAAACCATGCACGTTTTTAAAATGGACTAAGAAGTATACACTAAGTTCATCCGGCCCCATACAATTGTCCTGAAAATTTCTGAGTTTGTAATAGCAATGAAAATACTTGTACCATTTGAAACGAAAAATGCATGCAATGAATAATTTATGTTGTGTTTTCCTGACTTTGTGTTGGCGAGTAAGTGATTTTCAATGTACTTACAGTTTGCTGTATCTTGTTCTGGTAACGTTGAGAAAATCGACGTAAAGAAAATCACACAAATTCAATTGATTGCACTACACTGCTTTACAGCTCCAATAACAAATAATTGTTAGATAATGCTGGATTTCTATGTCTGGAGGGCCACACCTGTCATTGGTTTACGGGTCTCTCAAAAAACATTCTAATATATTTCTTTATTGATGACTGGGACTCTAATAAACACTTGCATCCAAAAATCACTGATTCAATTTTACATTTTCACATTTAGATACATGCTTTTCTTTGGTCTACTAAATTTTATTATGCAGTCTTAAAAACCTGAACAAAAATGCATATAAAGATGCAAAGGAACATGCGTTACATGTCACAAGGCTTTAAATAACAAATAATAAATATATACAATTTTTCAAGTTCTTTTCTACGCTGTTCCTGACCAAAGCTGTTACTGCTGGAAGGAATTTGTGTTTTCCTGACTTTGTGTTGGCGAGTGATTCTCAATGTACTTACAGTTTGATGTATCTTGTTCTGGTGGCGTTCAGAAAACCGCACAGGTTCAATTGATTGCACTACACTGCTTTACAGCTCCAATAACAAATAATAAATATATACAATTTTTCATGTTCTTTTCTACGCTGTTCTTGACCAAAGCTGTTACTGCTGGAAGGAATTCGTGTTTTCCTGACTTTGTGTTGGCGAGTGATTCTCAATGTACTTACAGTTTGATGTATCTTGTTCTGGTAGCGTTGAGAAAATCGACGTAAAGAAAATCACACAAATTCAATACTGCTTTACAGCTCCAATAACAAATAATTGTTAGATAATGCTGGATTTCTGACAATGAAGTCATTAATCCTCTTGCTCTCCAATATAAAGAGAGCAATAGCAGTAATAGTAACCGCTTTTCAGAGAGCACCATGTTTTTATGTTTTGGCGGTTACATCGCTCTCTCACAACCCCCAGAATGTCTGGAGGGCCACACCTGTCATTGGTTTACGGGTCTCACAAAAAACATTCTAATATATTTCTTTATTGATGACTGGGACTCTAATAAACACTTGCATCCAAAAATCACTGATTCAATTTTACATTTTCACATTTAGATACATGCTTTTCTTTGGTCTACTAAATTTTATTATGCAGTCTTAAAAACCTGAACAAAAATGCATATTAAGATGCAAAGGAACATGTGTTACATGTCACAAGGCTTTAAATAACAAATAATAAATATATACAATTTTTCATGTTCTTTTCTACGCTGTTCCTGACCAAAGCTGTTACTGCTGGAAGGAATTTGTGTTTTCCTGACTTTGTGTTGGCGAGTGATTCTCAATGTACTTACAGTTTGATGTATCTTGTTCTGGTGACGTTCAGAAAACCGCACAGGTTCAATTGATTGCACTACACTGCTTTACAGCTCCAATAACAAATAATAAATATATACAATTTTTCACTTTCTTTTCTATGCTGTTCCTGACCAAAGCTGTTACTGCTGGAAGGAATTTGTGTTTTCCTGACTTTATGTTGGCGAGTGATTCTCAATGTACTTACAGTTTGATGTATCTTGTTCTGGTGGCGTTCAGAAAACCGCACAGGTTCAATTGATTGCACTACACTGCTTTACAGCTCCAATAACAAATAATAAATATATACAATTTTTCAAGTTCTTTTCTACGCTGTTCCTGACCAAAGCTGTTACTGCTGGAAGGAATTCGTGTTTTCCTGACTTTGTGTTGGCGAGTAAGTGATTTTCAATGTACTTACAGTTTGCTGTATCTTGTTCTGGTAACGTTGAGAAAATCGATGTAAAGAAAATCACACAAATTCAATTGATTGCACTACACTGCTTTACAGCTCCAATAACAAATAATTGTTAGATAATGCTGGATTTCTATGTCTGGAGGGCCACACCTGTCATTGGTTTACGGGTCTCACAAAAAACCTTCTAATATATTTCTTTATTGATGACTGGGACTCTAATAAACACTTGCATCCAAAAATCACTGATTCAATTTTACATTTTCACATTTAGATACATGCTTTTCTTTGGTCTACTAAATTTTATTATGCAGTCTTAAAAACCTGAACGAAAATGCATATAAAGATGCAAAGGAACATGCGTTACATGTCACAAGGCTTTAAATAACAAATAATAAATATATACAAGTTTTCATGTTCTTTTCTACGCTGTTCCTGACCAAAGCTGTTACTGCTGGAAGGAATTCGTGTTTTCCTGACTTTGTGTTGGCGAGTGATTCTCAATGTACTTACAGTTTGATGTATCTTGTTCTGGTGGCGTTCAGAAAACCGCACAGGTTCAATTGATTGCACTACACTGCTTTACAGCTCCAATAACAAATAATAAATATATACAATTTTTCAAGTTCTTTTCTACGCTGTTCCTGACCAAAGCTGTTACTGCTGGAAGGAATTCGTGTTTTCCTGACTTTGTGTTGGCGAGTGATTCTCAATGTACTTACAGTTTGATGTATCTTGTTCTGGTAGCGTTGAGAAAATCGACGTAAAGAAAATCACACAAACTCAATACTGCTTTACAGCTCCAATAACAAATAATTGTTAGATAATGCTGGATTTCTGACAATGAAGTCATTAATCCTCTTGCTCTCCAATATAAAGAGAGCAATAGCAGTAATAGTAACCGCTTTTCAGAGAGCACCATGTTTTTATGTTTTGGCGGTTACATCGCTCTCTCACAACCCCCAGAATGTCTGGAGGGCCACACCTGTCATTGGTTTACGGGTCTCACAAAAAACATTCTAATATATTTCTTTATTGATGACTGGGACTCTAATGAACACCTGCATCCAAAAATCACTGATTCAATTTTACATTTTCACATTTAGATACATGCTTTTCTTTGGTCTACTAAATTTTATTATGCAGTCTTAAAAACCTGAACAAAAATGCATATAAAGATGCAAAGGAACATGCGTTACATGTCACAAGGCTTTAAACAACAAATAATAAATATATACAATTTTTCATGTTCTTTTCTACGCTATTCCTGACCAAAGCTGTTACTGCTGGAAGGAATTTGTGTTTTCCTGATTCTCAATGTACTTACAGTTTGATGTATCTTGTTCTGGTGACGTTCAGAAAACCGCACAGGTTCAATTGATTGCACTACACTGCTTTACAGCTCCAATAACAAATAATAAATATATACAATTTTTCACTTTCTTTTCTATGCTGTTCCTGACCAAAGCTGTTACTGCTGGAAGGAATTTGTGTTTTCCTGACTTTATGTTGGCGAGTGATTCTCAATGTACTTACAGTTTGATGTATCTTGTTCTGGTGGCGTTCAGAAAACCGCACAGGTTCAATTGATTGCACTACACTGCTTTACAGCTCCAATAACAAATAATAAATATATACAATTTTTCAAGTTCTTTTCTACGCTGTTCCTGACCAAAGCTGTTACTGCTGGAAGGAATTCGTGTTTTCCTGACTTTGTGTTGGCGAGTAAGTGATTTTCAATGTACTTACAGTTTGCTGTATCTTGTTCTGGTAACGTTGAGAAAATCGACGTAAAGAAAATCACACAAATTCAATTGATTGCACTACACTGCTTTACAGCTCCAATAACAAATAATTGTTAGATAATGCTGGATTTCTATGTCTGGAGGGCCACACCTGTCATTGGTTTACGGGTCTCACAAAAAACCTTCTAATATATTTCTTTATTGATGACTGGGACTCTAATAAACACTTGCATCCAAAAATCACTGATTCAATTTTACATTTTCACATTTAGATACATGCTTTTCTTTGGTCTACTAAATTTTATTATGCAGTCTTAAAAACCTGAACGAAAATGCATATAAAGATGCAAAGGAACATGCGTTACATGTCACAAGGCTTTAAATAACAAATAATAAATATATACAAGTTTTCATGTTCTTTTCTACGCTGTTCCTGACCAAAGCTGTTACTGCTGGAAGGAATTCGTGTTTTCCTGACTTTGTGTTGGCGAGTGATTCTCAATGTACTTACAGTTTGATGTATCTTGTTCTGGTGGCGTTCAGAAAACCGCACAGGTTCAATTGATTGCACTACACTGCTTTACAGCTCCAATAACAAATAATAAATATATACAATTTTTCAAGTTCTTTTCTACGCTGTTCCTGACCAAAGCTGTTACTGCTGGAAGGAATTCGTGTTTTCCTGACTTTGTGTTGGCGAGTAAGTGATTTTCAATGTACTTACAGTTTGCTGTATCTTGTTCTGGTAACGTTGAGAAAATCGACGTAAAGAAAATCACACAAATTCAATTGATTGCACTACACTGCTTTACAGCTCCAATAACAAATAATTGTTAGATAATGCTGGATTTCTATGTCTGGAGGGCCACACCTGTCATTGGTTTACGGGTCTCTCAAAAAACATTCTAATATATTTCTTTATTGATGACTGGGACTCTAATAAACACTTGCATCCAAAAAACACTGATTCAATTTTACATTTTCACATTTAGATACATGCTTTTCTTTGGTCTACTAAATTTTATTATGCAGTCTTAAAAACCTGAACAAAAATGCATATTAAGATGCAAAGGAACATGTGTTACATGTCACAAGGTTTTAAATAACAAATAATAAATATATACAATTTTTCATGTTCTTTTCTACGCTGTTCCTGACCAAAGCTGTTACTGCTGGAAGGAATTTGTGTTTTCCTGACTTTGTGTTGGCGAGTGATTCTCAATGTACTTACAGTTTGATGTATCTTGTTCTGGTGGCGTTCAGAAAACCGCACAGGTTCAATTGATTGCACTACACTGCTTTACAGCTCCAATAACAAATAATAAATATATACAATTTTTCAAGTTCTTTTCTACGCTGTTCCTGACCAAAGCTGTTACTGCTGGAAGGAATTCGTGTTTTCCTGACTTTGTGTTGGCGAGTAAGTGATTTTCAATGTACTTACAGTTTGCTGTATCTTGTTCTGGTAACGTTGAGAAAATCGACGTAAAGAAAATCACACAAATTCAATTGATTGCACTACACTGCTTTACAGCTCCAATAACAAATAATTGTTAGATAATGCTGGATTTCTATGTCTGGAGGGCCACACCTGTCATTGGTTTACGGGTCTCACAAAAAACCTTCTAATATATTTCTTTATTGATGACTGGGACTCTAATAAACACTTGCATCCAAAAATCACTGATTCAATTTTACATTTTCACATTTAGATACATGCTTTTCTTTGGTCTACTAAATTTTATTATGCAGTCTTAAAAACCTGAACAAAAATGCATATAAAGATGCAAAGGAACATGCGTTACATGTCACAAGGCTTTAAATAACAAATAATAAATATATACAAGTTTTCATGTTCTTTTCTACGCTGTTCCTGACCAAAGCTGTTACTGCTGGAAGGAATTCGTGTTTTCCTGACTTTGTGTTGGCGAGTGATTCTCAATGTACTTACAGTTTGATGTATCTTGTTCTGGTGGCGTTCAGAAAACCGCACAGGTTCAATTGATTGCACTACACTGCTTTACAGCTCCAATAACAAATAATAAATATATACAATTTTTCAAGTTCTTTTCTACGCTGTTCCTGACCAAAGCTGTTACTGCTGGAAGGAATTCGTGTTTTCCTGACTTTGTGTTGGCGAGTGATTCTCAATGTACTTACAGTTTGATGTATCTTGTTCTGGTAGCATTGAGAAAATCGACGTAAAGAAAATCACACAAACTCAATACTGCTTTACAGCTCCAATAACAAATAATTGTTAGATAATGCTGGATTTCTGACAATGAAGTCATTAATCCTCTTGCTCTCCAATATAAAGAGAGCAATAGCAGTAATAGTAACCGCTTTTCAGAGAGCACCATGTTTTTATGTTTTGGCGGTTACATCGCTCTCTCACAACCCCCAGAATGTCTGGAGGGCCACACCTGTCATTGGTTTACGGGTCTCACAAAAAACATTCTAATATATTTCTTTATTGATGACTGGGACTCTAATGAACACCTGCATCCAAAAATCACTGATTCAATTTTACATTTTCACATTTAGATACATGCTTTTCTTTGGTCTACTAAATTTTATTATGCAGTCTTAAAAACCTGAACAAAAATGCATATAAAGATGCAAAGGAACATGCGTTACATGTCACAAGGCTTTAAATAACAAATAATAAATATATACAATTTTTCATGTTCTTTTCTACGCTATTCCTGACCAAAGCTGTTACTGCTGGAAGGAATTTGTGTTTTCCTGATTCTCAATGTACTTACGGTTTGATGTATCTTGTTCTGGTGACGTTCAGAAAACCGCACAGGTTCAATTGATTGCACTACACTGCTTTACAGCTCCAATAACAAATAATAAATATATACAATTTTTCACTTTCTTTTCTATGCTGTTCCTGACCAAAGCTGTTACTGCTGGAAGGAATTTGTGTTTTCCTGACTTTATGTTGGCGAGTGATTCTCAATGTACTTACAGTTTGATGTATCTTGTTCTGGTGGCGTTCAGAAAACCGCACAGGTTCAATTGATTGCACTACACTGCTTTACAGCTCCAATAACAAATAATAAATATATACAATTTTTCAAGTTCTTTTCTACGCTGTTCCTGACCAAAGCTGTTACTGCTGGAAGGAATTCGTGTTTTCCTGACTTTGTGTTGGCGAGTAAGTGATTTTCAATGTACTTACAGTTTGCTGTATCTTGTTCTGGTAACGTTGAGAAAATCGACGTAAAGAAAATCACACAAATTCAATTGATTGCACTACACTGCTTTACAGCTCCAATAACAAATAATTGTTAGATAATGCTGGATTTCTATGTCTGGAGGGCCACACCTGTCATTGGTTTACGGGTCTCACAAAAAACCTTCTAATATATTTCTTTATTGATGACTGGGACTCTAATAAACACTTGCATCCAAAAATCACTGATTCAATTTTACATTTTCACATTTAGATACATGCTTTTCTTTGGTCTACTAAATTTTATTATGCAGTCTTAAAAACCTGAACAAAAATGCATATAAAGATGCAAAGGAACATGCGTTACATGTCACAAGGCTTTAAATAACAAATAATAAATATATACAAGTTTTCATGTTCTTTTCTACGCTGTTCCTGACCAAAGCTGTTACTGCTGGAAGGAATTCGTGTTTTCCTGACTTTGTGTTGGCGAGTGATTCTCAATGTACTTACAGTTTGATGTATCTTGTTCTGGTGACGTTCAGAAAACCGCACAGGTTCAATTGATTGCACTACACTGCTTTACAGCTCCAATAACAAATAATAAATATATACAATTTTTCATGTTCTTTTCTACGCTGTTCTTGACCAAAGCTGTTACTGCTGGAAGGAATTCGTGTTTTCCTGACTTTGTGTTGGCGAGTGATTCTCAATGTACTTACAGTTTGATGTATCTTGTTCTGGTGACGTTTAGAAAACCGCACAGGTTCAATTGATTGCACTACACTGCTTTACAGCTCCAATAACAAATAATAAATATATACAATTTTTCATGTTCTTTTCTACGCTGTTCTTGACCAAAGCTGTTACTGCTGGAAGGAATTCGTGTTTTCCTGACTTTGTGTTGGCGAGTGATTCTCAATGTACTTACAGTTTGATGTATCTTGTTCTGGTGACGTTTAGAAAACCGCACAGGTTCAATTGATTGCACTACACTGCTTTACAGCTCCAATAACAAATAATAAATATATACAATTTTTCATGTTCTTTTCTACGCTGTTCCTGACCAAAGCTGTTACTGCTGGAAGGATTTCGTGTTTTCCTGACTTTGTGTTGGCGAGTGATTCTCAATGTACTTACAGTTTGATGTATCTTGTTCTGGTAGCGTTGAGAAAATCGACGTAAAGAAAATCACACAAACTCAATACTGCTTTACAGCTCCAATAACAAATAATTGTTAGATAATGCTGGATTTCTGACAATGAAGTCATTAATCCTCTTGCTCTCCAATATAAAGAGAGCAATAGCAGTAATAGTAACCGCTTTTCAGAGAGCACCATGTTTTTATGTTTTGGCGGTTACATCGCTCTCTCACAACCCCCAGAATGTCTGGAGGGCCACACCTGTCATTGGTTTACGGGTCTCACAAAAAACATTCTAATATATTTCTTTATTGATGACTGGGACTCTAATGAACACCTGCATCCAAAAATCACTGATTCAATTTTACATTTTCACATTTAGATACATGCTTTTCTTTGGTCTACTAAATTTTATTATGCAGTCTTAAAAACCTGAACAAAAATGCATATAAAGATGCAAAGGAACATGCGTTACATGTCACAAGCCTTTAAATAACAAATAATAAATATATACAATTTTTCATGTTCTTTTCTACGCTATTCCTGACCAAAGCTGTTACTGCTGGAAGGAATTTGTGTTTTCCTGATTCTCAATGTACTTACAGTTTGATGTATCTTGTTCTGGTGACGTTCAGAAAACCGCACAGGTTCAATTGATTGCACTACACTGCTTTACAGCTCCAATAACAAATAATAAATATATACAATTTTTCACTTTCTTTTCTATGCTGTTCCTGACCAAAGCTGTTACTGCTGGAAGGAATTCGTGTTTTCCTGACTTTGTGTTGGCGAGTGATTCTCAATGTACTTACAGTTTGATGTATCTTGTTCTGGTGACGTTCAGAAAACCGCACAGGTTCAATTGATTGCACTACACTGCTTTACAGCTCCAATAACAAATAATAAATATATACAATTTTTCAAGTTCTTTTCTACGCTGTTCCTGACCAAAGCTGTTACTGCTGGAAGGAATTCGTGTTTTCCTGACTTTGTGTTGGCGAGTGATTCTCAATGTACTTACAGTTTGATGTATCTTGTTCTGGTGACGTTTAGAAAACCGCACAGGTTCAATTGATTGCACTACACTGCTTTACAGCTCCAATAACAAATAATAAATATATACAATTTTTCAAGTTCTTTTCTACGCTGTTCCTGACCAAAGCTGTTACTGCTGGAAGGAATTCGTGTTTTCCTGACTTTGTGTTGGCGAGTGATTCTCAATGTACTTACAGTTTGATGTATCTTGTTCTGGTGACGTTGAGAAAACCACACAGATTCAATTGATTGCACTACACTGCTTTACAGGTCCAATAACAAATAATAAATATATACAATTTTTCAAGTTTTTTTCTACGCTGTTCCTGACCAAAGCTGTTACTGCTGGAAGGAATTCGTGTTTTCCTGACTTTGTGTTGGCGAGTAAGTGATTTTCAATGTACTTACAGTTTGATGTATCTTGTTCTGGTAACGTTGAGAAAATCGACGTAAAGAAAATCACACAAATTCAATTGATTGCACTACACTGCTTTACAGCTCCAATAACAAATATTAAATATATACAATTTTTCACGTTCTTTTCTACGCTGTTCCTGACCAAAGCTGTTACTGCTGGAAGGAATTCGTTAGAAAATATACAAAAAATGTAGATCTTGCTAAAATACACAATTTATGTCTCAATAAATTTTCTTGTAGGGTGAACCATTTCGGACATATTCCTTGTTATTTTTGTGAGTTTCGGAAAACTTAGAACTTTCATGGAATGTGTCATCGCTGTTCATTTTTTTATATGTTAACGTGTGTAAAGAGAACGGAATCTCAAAGCTTTAAAAGATTTGACTATCGCACAAAGCCTACCGTATTCCAATATTCCCCTTGCACTTACAAGGAAATAAGCAGTAAGATAATTTGTACAAATGTTTATCTCAACTAACACAAGAAGATATAGGAATAAGAGTTTGTAAGAATGGTTAGTACAAGAGTAGAGAAAGTCATGTGAGTGCAACACATCAGATTTTTTAATAAATAACTTTGAAAATAATTTGGATATAACTTGAAATATGTCAGCTCAGGAAGATCTTGCAATACTAAGATAAGTGAAGCTTTTAGTTTCTAATTCGTTCTTATTTTAGACCAGTTGGTTTTCAATAATTCACAATGAACCCTGGAAGGAAATCAATGAGCATATCCGTAACATGCAAAATCAAATTTGTGTATTCGGATTCGTTTGTTTTATACCAAGCCAACACTGAAATCTTCTGTAATAAATCTTTTTAAAACAGTGAGAGTAGCAGTTACAGCTAAATAAGGGTGTCCGAGAATGGGAGCACATAGACCTGCCAGGAGTTCAATTATCCTGGATGATTTATTCCAAGTTTACTGTAATGGCTGCTGTTGTCAGTGCTTTAATGGAAGACTGCTACACAGTAAGCATACATGGTGTTCATCGGCTCTGTTGATTGTGCATACCTGCATTTAAAACTAATGCTTTTAACTTGTTTCTTTTTCTGATTCTTGTTTCCATTATGGTGAAGGCAACAGGCTTAATACAGTTAATTTGAACAATTAATTTATAGTACTAATAAATGTTTGGAATTTTTCTACAGCTAGATGTGCTTGGATATTAAGAAGTTCTATGTGCATTATTGGAGTTCATAAAATTGACATCAAAGCTTAACTGTAGTACTTACGACTGTTCCATTTTCCTTGTTTATGAGGTAAATGATATATGTATAAGTTTACACATATAGAGATCTTTTTATGTAAGGGGCGTTATTAGAGATTAAAAGGTATTTGTGTATTTTGTACTCTTTAATCAACTTGTTTTGCAGTTCTATTCATGTCACTGAGCTTTTATTTTAAAATTTTTTGACTGTATAAGTCATATCAGAAGGTGAATGAAATGGGTAGTGAGAGAAAAACCAAATTGAGGTATCTATATGCACAAATTGAGATATGTATTACTATTGTACAACCAATGGATCTCTTGCCCTGACGTTTCACAGCTGAGAATTGTATAGAAATGAGTTTCATAAAATAGATTCTCAAAATTATCTTAACAATGAAAGTGTGTGTTCTTGATTAAGTTTAAAACATTAAAATAAAGGTTTTGGTTTTATTTTTATACATTATCTTCATTACACCACTATTCTGTTCGAATAGTATCTTTACATCTGTTATGGGCAGTAGTTGTTTTGGCAATACTGGAAGCGTGTAATGCACCTGTTGTTAACTTTCTGCTAGCACCAATCAGGGGTCTCACTGCCAGGTGTGGCTTCCAAATGTAGCACTATGTTGCCAATTTTTTGCTTTGATGTTTGTGCAGGTTTTTTTTGGTAGGTAAACGTATAATAGTTGTCTCCATATTCTACTATTCTGTGATCATTCATATGCATACTGTCCATGTAAAGTTACGAAGTAACGATGCTGTCTACAGTTGCATGAAATGTTTCAAATACCCTGTTTGAAATTCCTGCTAAACAACTGGCAACACCGCACCATGAGGCCTTGAGAAATGTCAGCTGGAGATCCACTGGTCGTACAATACAGCTTCACTTTCTACACCGGAACTCACTGTGAGATGTTTGAGACAGCCTCCATCAGCATAGATTCATTCTTCAGGTACCTTATCTCAACTGCGATTGTAACTCGCGGACGTTTTTAGTGAGGCAGCTTACCACAAAGATGGTCTGGCAGTGATAATTGTCGTAACGAAATTCACTTGGTGTGTCTTGAACATCTAACAAGTGAAGAATTTTAAATTGAATTTTAATAATCTAATACTGGCAATTAAAGCGTTCTTAGTTTAGGAAAGGTTTATTGGACATTGTGACGTTTGCCTGACGCATATCATGAAATAAAATCTAATGTATGAATTTTATTTATATGAAAGCTGTTTTTTGGAAGTAATACGAACTTCAAACTGACTGGCTGATGTGCATAAAATGTGTTTACCCTAGTTCCTTCTATTGAACTAAGCAGGAGAATTGCTCTCACAATGTATATTAATAATGAAACGTGTGTGTCAAATAATTTCTTGCTTTTACTCCATGCAGGTAATCTGCTTGTCTTGATGCATATGAAACACTAGTAATTCACAAGGTCAGTTGCATTGGAGAAGGAAAGTAATAGTGTTCACCAGTCATGTTGTAGATGAGAAATACTGCATATGCCAAGCAGATTCCATAGAAACTTCCTAATCTTCCTTTCTGATGCTTGGGCAAGGGAATAGGAACAGTGAAACTAATCAGACTTACCTGAAGGTCAAATAAGTGTGAATGTGTTGTGCGACTCCTAGCCAAAACTTTGCACTATTTCAGTTTTAATGTATGTATAGCATGTTTAATTGTGTTTCAAGTATTTTAGCATGAATGCAAAAGAAAATAGTTATGACTTAAATGTATTATCATGTTTCTTAAATAAAAGGGATCAGTTTTCATAATGTTTTAAAGAAATAGTAGCACACTGTATTTATGTTTCAACTGAAGTGCCACCTGAAGTGAATGTTTTTTCTTGTTTTTAAGTCCTTGTCCTATAGCTACCAACTACCGTATATTTTGGCAGATAAAACAGTATTGAATTATAAAAAATGATCCAAAATCTGGGGTTGTCTTACAGGACAAATACAAAAAAATTAGATTAAAATTTATATAAGTTAAAACCATTGTAAAATAAAATAAATCACTTACCAGTGTGTTTGAAAGCCTGCAAAATCCTCACATTCGTCATCTAAGGCTAACAGCTCAAGTACATCCTCATTTTCCATTGTTAAGAAGTTTGTCATATGGGTCCTATTTTGTATCTGGCACGTTGATTTCCGCTTATCAGTATCCCATAACAAATTGTCCTCAGTACTACCCATAGCATTAAAAATCTTGCACTTTTTAAAGGATTTGATCACTGTTTCCACTGTCACCTTTTCCAATGATTTGTTCATGAAATTACAAAACACAAGGGACAGTCTCATAGCTCTGCCTTCATATACGACGTTTCACCTCTCATCCAGTTATTCCATTGTTCATGGATATGATATTTGAATGGCTAATTCAAAGAGACATCTAAAGGATATAGCATCGAAGTTAGGCCGCCCAGTATAACAGCAATCTTAATATTACTTTATGCTAAGCGAATGTTAGTGTTCTCAGTTGTGTGACTGCGAAACATGTCCCACACCAACAATATTTATTTTGCGGTGCCTGTTCGCCTTTGACACATATTTTTTCATCCAGTATTTTACACCATTCTCATCCATCCACCCCTTTTCATGAAAATGTATGAAAATGTCTGGTGGAAATTTTATTTTTGGAGTACCACTTTTCCTCTTGAAATTGACCATGGGTTTTTAACTGTTTTGTCTGCCATGCATATTTGTACTGCTGTAAACCTGGTCTTTTCATGGTCTTCTAACTTGAACAATTTTTACACTTAGTACGAAGTAAACAGAGTAACCCAGCAGTTCAAAATTACTGTTTACAAGGCAGTTGAACTGTAAGCAGTGCTAGTGTTGCTACAATATTATATCATACGGTTCTTGAGTTTGCAATAAACATAATTCATTAGTGATATTATTGAAAGTAAGGTCATAATTGCTTTGTTTTATGCGGTAATATAATGCATTAGTGATGCTCTTTTGCATATTTATTGTTCTGGGAAAGAAAGGATAAGTTGCTTTTGAAGCTGTGTGTAAATGAGAGGAAAAAACAACAGTGCGATACGTTGGGTTTGCTTGTGTCAACCACAAGGTCATAGCTTAACTCCTGAGGCAAATACAGCACCTTGCAATGTAGGCCATGCTTTTGCATTAGACCTAGTCCGCACCACATAAATGTGTGCAAGTTGTTTAAAATCTGTTTGTGAACCATTATCGAATGTTTTTATGTGTGTATGTATGGGTGGGGTGGTGCTGTGGCCAAGAGGTTAGAGGTTTGATCCCAGAGACCCGCATTTATCGTGGTGGACAAAGCAGCATCTGGGTGGGTTTTCTTGGGGTTCTCCAGTTTCCCCTGCCACTCATTCAACCAATTGCTCCATTATCACCTTTCCAGTCATCGATTTTGCCTGTATTTCATATCATCCTCTTCCTCACTATCATGCCTAGTGCTTGGTTCATCACTCGCTTCCAGGTCTTCACTTTGGTGCTCAACCTCTTGAGCGATAGCCATTTAAAAGCTCCGCAGGCCGAGAACGGTTACCCAATATCCAGCGCAGGGCATTTAAATTGTTAAATGCGCTAAAAGTGCTTCGTAAATACACAGCTGTATTTTCGGTAAATTTTAAGTTACTTTTAATGAAACAAAAACTGGTATAAAACTCGTTATATGCAGTATACATGCACATCAGCAAAGTGGACTGCATTAACAAATCGTTGAAATGGCACTATTTTGTTTCACTGTGGTGAAAACTTAACTTTGCTCTGTCGAACACATCTAATGTAAGTTCTCTGAAAGAAACAGTAGTGGACCCATTGTATGTGTGACCTATGCGTCAGCATATCACAGCATAATGTGAAATAGACCGCTACTGTATGTGTGGTTTATGAGTCATCAGAATAAGGCAGGTTTGCAATTTTTCCTTGCGCATGTTTCGTAACTTGGATAAAGCAGGCTCCGTTTGTTTCTTTCTTGAAACACGTATACTTTCCTGCTTGTACCTGAAGTGAGAAGCTTTTGAGTGTTACATCTCAGAGTTAAAACATGGCATCAACAAGCAGTGTCGCACAAAGGTTAGCGAGTGGTGGAAGTGTAAGGGCTTCTGAAATTACACAGGATAATGTGGAGAGCTTCTTGCTGTGTGACAGCGATTTGGATATTGATGGCGAATTTTCTGAATTTGAGGGGGGTGTGGAGGATATAGGTACGAGTAGCAGTGAGGAAGAACGTGACCAATTTCCTTCAGGTGTTCGTGAAGAGTCAACATTGTGGAGTGCTGAAAACAATTGCAATATAGATAGGCACACCTTCACGAGCACAGGCTCTGGTGTTCAACCCCAGGCTCAGCTGACTTCTGACAGCCAACCAATTGACATTTTCACAAAATTCTTTACTACTGAATTAGTGTCTCATTGTTTCAGAAACAAATGTATATGCGAGTAAGGTGAAGGAAGACCTGCTCTCTAAAGGTAAATTAGGGCCTAAGAGGAAAATTCAAAGGTGGACAGAAGCAACACTCAATGAGATTTACGGGCTACTTGGTCTAATTATACTTATGGGTGTTATTTGTAAACCTGTATTATACATGTATTGGTCCACAGATGACATGCTAGCTACTCCTTTTTTCGGAAAATACATGTCAAATAACAGATTTACTTCAATTTTGCGGTTCCTTCATTTCACCTGCACAGAGAATGTAAATGACAAACTGCACAAAATTATGTGCCTGGTGAAAAGGTCACTGTTGATGAAAGCCTAATGCTTTGGAAGGGCCGCTTAGGTTGGAAGCAATACATCAAAACAAAATGGGCTAGATTTGGCATAAAGAGTTTTGATGTTTGTGAAAGTAAAACGGGATGTCTTTACAATAGCTGCAGTTACACTGGTCAAGGGACTGACAATACTGGAGACAAAGATTTGAGCTTATCTGGCTCCATACAGAACCTGTGCTTGATCAGGGTAGGACTTTGTACTTAGATAACTGGTACAGCTCTCCAAAATTAGACATGGCCTTACACAAAAGAAAGACTAATGCAATTGGAACAGTACGTTCAAATCATATTGGTTTGCCAAAAGATGTGAATATGAAGGCTCTAAGGAGAGGGGAAATGGAGGTGCGTCAGCTCCTACCTTTGACCTACCTTGCCGGGCAGGACAGGAGGGTAGTTACGGCATTATCCAATTGCAGTTCTAAGATTTCGATGATTGACACTGGAAAAACAGATACCCATACCAAAATGTGCATTTTCAAGCCTGGCGTTATCCAGGAATACAATATGCATATGGGCGGTGTCGATCTAGTAGATCAGGTATTACAAGCATATCCCTCTTTACGAAAAACAGGTAAATGGTATAAAAAGGTATTTTTGCACCAGCTGGATATAACCATATACAATTGCTAATTGGAGAGCTCTAAACCCACAGAAGACAATGACCTACCTGGACTTTCGACTATCAATAGCTCGCAGCCTAATTGAACAATACCAGGTTGAGAGGCCTCTTCATACTGGGGGTAGAAAATCCAATACCCCTGCACCCCTCAGACTTCAAGGAAAACATTATCCTAAAAGGATACCGCCAACATTAAAGAAGTCCCGCCATTCTCGAAAGTGTTTCGTGTGCCGTAAGAAGGGAATTCACAAGGAAACTGGGATGTGTTGCGAATGTCGAGATGTGCCCTTGTGTGTTTATCCCTGTTTTGAGGCATATCACTGCAGAAGGAACATATAAAGGTAAGCCAGTAAAGCATATAGAATTTAATTAAATGTTTCATAATGGGGGAAAATTAAAATAAGTTGAGTTAGATAGAGGATAAATAAGGGTTAAATGCACAAACGCACAGGACGTTTATATACGCCCATATTGCTCATCCGTCATTTTAAATGGACATGACTTCACGTCCATATCCCTGAAGAGGTTAAGTTCCTGTGCTCCCCAATGGGCATCTAACCCTAGGCACTGGCTTGTAGGTCCTAGGGGGTAAGTTCTGCATAAGGGGAGGGTAAACGGGTAAAGAAAAAAAGGAGTAGAAAGAAAAAGATGTATGGGTAAGGGGGTGTGTATTTTACCCATTCAAGATAGAAAACAAGTCCATTAGCAATCATAAACATAGATCTGGACGTACTTGTGGGCAGATGTTATAGCCTTCACATTACTGCATGACCACCAGAAGGTGAGCAGATGTATAGAGATAGATTTATTAATTCCTTCAATCATACAATGCATTTGGGTTTGCTATGATATGGAACACGTCCAGGTAACTTAATCTAGATTTTAAAACATTTAACAATTAAAAAGTAAAAGTGAGTACCTGAAAGTTGTAATATTTACAATCTAACTACAATTACACAAGAGCAGTGAAAATAATTATGAAATGTTAAGGAGTACAGTGCTTAAAATATAACATCCAAATGTATGAATATTACAAATAGAAACACTAATAACAGTGCAGTATTCTTCATGTTTGAGGTCATTTTGAGTTACTTTTTTACACTCACCTTCACTTAAATTGTTTAAAAATAGGAAATGGTTTCAAGACTGATCCCATCATCAGCCGAGGATAGTGTCAGTCACCCAATGGCTGATGATGGGACTGAATGGTCTTGAAAATGTTGTTTTTAAACAATTTAAGTGAAGGTGAGTGTAAAAAAGTTACTCAAAAAGACCTCAAACATCCAATGTATACTTCTCAATGTTAAGAGTTTAAAAAGTTTTCAACAGAGTAGAAACCGTGATCGAGCAGGTATGTCTTCAGGTTAAATTTAAAACATTCAATTTTCTTGATTGATTTTATACTGTACCAATGATACTAATGATAAACTTACGAAAACTCATTACTTTATGGTCAAGATCTTGTGGTAGTTTTGATACAATTTTTTTTTCCTACTGTATCGCCAGATTTTTCTGTCCATGAATTGATTGCACCAGCCTACTGTTGCTTTAAATTCTATGGTTTGTTCTGAATTGGCCTGTGCCCACTTCAGTGCATAAGCCCTAATCATATTTCTTGTAACAACATAATTCTGCCTATGTTGTACCCATCCTGCAATGTTATTTTCTAAATCTGGCCAGCAAGCTATTCCTCTTCTTATAGAACATTTTTTTCAGTAGCATCGTCATTGTTTCTTGAATGTCTTACCATCTTTTCTGTTATTGAAATTAACTTAAACCTTGCTTCATATTTCCTTCTTTTTGTTGGTTCCATGATTAGGCCTATGTTCTAAAATTTTACACTGTTTACTAAGTTCGTGATTTGGCAACTTTTTAGAGTTTTTGTCAGGCTACACTGATGTTTTATTTACACCAATGGATCAAAGAGCACCAGCTGTGTTGGTTGTGCTTATGTTTATGAAACCGAACCACATTTGATTTTCATAATAGCACCTCAATTTGTACTACAGAGCTGTATGCAATATGCTGAGCCATTTTATATGTGTGCCATTGTAAATTAGATGGTTGCCTGATTTTGAGTGATTCTCTTAACGCACTTCAGAGCCTTCATGAGCTGTACAACTCCCATCCTCTTGTACAATGTATCCATGATGCCCTCCATGTTTTACATGGTTCTGGCGTTAACGTGGTGTGTACATGGATTCCTGGTCAGATAGGTTTGCTGGGGAATGAAACGGTGGATTTGGCAGCAGAGGTGGCAACTACAGAACCCAGTATTATCATCTCTCGTCTTACGTCAGAAGACTTTAAGCTCGAAGTGCAGAGAGCTGTGCTGTTGTGCTGGCACAAAGAGTGGTAAGCTCTCTGTGGTAATAAGCTTAGAGAAGTGAAACAACTTCTGATAAACTAGGTAACTTCCTCTCAGATATCTTGTTGTGAGGAGGTTAACTTGGCTCAGTTGCGAATTGGCCACTGCAATTTTTTGCATGGTTATCTATTTAAATGGGACCCTGCTCTTTGCTGTGCATCAACCTTCTGTCAGTCTGTCATGTATGCTAGTGTTCATCTCTAGCACGCCTTTGAGACCCTCTGCAGCTGCCTGCCAGACTTGCAGAGGTCTTGGAGGACGACAAGTGGTCGAAAGAGTTTAAGTTTTTAGCGGAGAGTAACATGAATTTGAGGATTTCAAGCCTTTTATACCTAGCTTTTATACTCTTTTGACATTCTTATCACTTTGTTTTAATTTTGACTCTTGCTACTGTTATGTATATTTATTTTCGTTTTTACTAGTAATTTTATTTTTACTGCAGTTTGTATCTGGTATTTTGCCATGAAATGCTTTTTAAGGGTGCTGATGACCATTAAGTTGTGCACCCTTACACCTACATCTCCTCCTCCTCCTGCTTGGCACTTGCTTCCATAAGCAAAACCGTAACAATGCTGAAGGAGGCTTTTTCCTTGTGCATGCAACCATAATGAACTGCTCGGGGGAAGGTAATGGTAAGTGTCAAAATGCCTGTTTTGAAATAGCAAAATATAATTCCCATGAGTCCACAAATCGGAATTTTATTTTCACCTCAATTTTATGCTCAAAATATTGAGCATCGTCAAATACCCATCACATATCATCCTGTTATACCATGAGTGAGGGCAAATATTGCATTTTTAATGGCAATTATACTTACCATTATGTTCCCCCGAACAGCAGTTTATTTGCAGCGCTTTCGTGATTGTTGAACAATTGCAAGGCAGTGCTGCCAGATGCAGGTAAATAATGTGTGTTCATTTGAAAAATTAGAAATAGAATATTATTCTGGATGCACTGTACAGTATCATTATCCAGATCATTAGGGGTCATCTTATGGGACAGACACACGCTATAACTAAAAGCTTTGGCAAAAATATATCTTATATGAAGGTCATCTTTTCTGCCTAAATATATGGTATTCATTTAGGAACAGGTTAATTCTATATAAAAAAATTAACAAACGTAACTTGAACCCAACTGGAGTGATTCATACAGGTTAGAAGCAAGAACATTACCACAAGGTGATAACAATGAAATCTTGATTTTATACTTCTATGCAGACCACTGAAAAAATGTTTTAAAATTAAGGAAACAATGAAAAGTTTTATATATGGAATTTTATTCAAATTAATGTACTGCATAATATTATACTCAAAGAACTGAATAAATGATAATGTAATAAAATGGTTTTATTTTTTACACCTATTGGTTTGAAATTTGTTGTATTGGGTTTTTATTTGCATTCTTGACAAAAGAAAAGCTGCACTGGAGTCGATTTTCAAGAGCAACATAACTTAATAATCAGTTTAAAAGGCTCAAAAGTCTTACAATAACTACAAGTATGAATAAATATATCCTATGTCTGCAAACACCTTTGTTGAGTAACCATTTTCTAAAGTTTTAGAATACAAATACAAGGAAGGAAAATAAACACTACATTTTATGGATAAATTGAGTCAGATATTGGAGCACTTGCATAGCTTAACACTTTTGTGTGTCACAGAATTGATAATTTATAAAAATCAACTTGTTTATCCAGAAATTTAAGTTCACAGTACTGTTACTAGCTTATTCAAATGATATTCGCTATAAATTAATTTTATTTGTTGAGAAAATTCAAATGTTAAACAGTTTTTGAAGAATGTTTACAATTCATTAAAAAGATTTTTATTTTCTAAATATGTTAGGTGAAATTTAGGTATTTGTGTTTTAAAGTAATGTAACTCAATTTTCAGTTTAAACATTGTAAATTTATCATAAGAGAAAGCTTAGGGCTTGAAAATATTTACAGAAACTGCATAAAATCTTATAAGAAAGAAACTAAGGCAGCGACTTTAAATGAAAAATTGTTTCCAAAGAAAGCCTAGCAAAATAATACATCCAACAGCTGTTTAAAGATTTGCCTAAAATAAATGAAAATTTTAGAAATATAATATTTCAAGAAGTGAAGAATGCTAATAAAATGACCAAATGCAGATCATAGGGAGTACCTCTGCATTAGCTGCAGTGAATCTCCTGTCATTCACCACTAAACTGTACTTCGAGAATGATCTCTCCAGGTTGATAGTTGATTTGGGGTACCACACATTTTTTAGTGCTGAAGCAGCATAGTTCTGGTGTGAAAATTTCAGCCTACAAAATATTCCCACATCACTTAAATTTTCAGTCTTCCATATCAATCTGTTATTTGACAGAAGCGACAAAGACACTGGGATTCTAGAAATTCCTGTGATCCTGACTTCATGAAGAGCAGGTAACTCTTTAAGTTAAGAAGTTCAGATGGTGACGTATTCTTGGATACATTTTGAGGATCATACAATATTCCTGTTATGATTTTAGGACCTGGGTCTGTCATCGAGTTCTTCAGCTTCACTAAAGTCAGCTGAGATGCCACTTTAACTTTAGTGGGAAGATGATTCAAGTTCTTTCAGCAGAATTTGGTTAAAAATTCCGTTGCTTAAAGGTTTAAATGTTACCTGAATGTTGTTAAGTTTACCATGTGCGATGGGATAAGATGATCCTTCTAAGTAAGTGTGCAGCATACAGCAGACACAAATGGCTTGAAGCTTAATAGTTTGAATCATTGCAACACTGGTTTCTTTAAAGAAAAGTGTTCTCATATTTTCATCCTCAAGTTGCTGAAATACTCTGCAAGATCTATGTGGATTGCAAAGTACCGTAGATTTGAACCATGTATTCCACCTTGTACACAAAGACATAGGAAAAGCAAACATTTTATTCTCATCATCAGTGTCTTGGTATTTCTGACCCTAGATAGTGATGTATCAATTTTTCCACTTAAAGAGTATTTAAAAGGGCATTGTTTGCCTTCACTACAGCTACATTCAGTTCTTTCAGTTCCAGTCCAAATATTTTACCCACAAGATTTATTTAATAGGGCCAACCTTGAACATGATTCAAGTATTCATTTAGGCCTTGAAGCATTTTTACACAGGCTGTCATGTAGCACACAGTCAGTAACAATGGCTACATGCGCATTGTTGATATAATACATCCTTATGGTGACTACTATTGTGTTCAAACAGAACCATTAGCAACATCCAGCACCATGAAAGAGGCCAAATGTATTATTTGTTACATAGGTGGAACAAAGGACAAAGCAACACATTAGAAACACAATTTTCATTTTTATGCAGTTTTGCCACATTACTCATTCAGTTTCGAGCAGCAGGATTGCAAACTTTTCCAGTGGAATATTTGCTATCACAAATGCTTCTGTTGTATCTAAAGTTAATTGTTCTTTTATATCTTTCACATGACTAGCGTTACTTAACGTCTCTTGTTAATTAGACATACGTGGAACACCACCTTGGGGAGCTTTATGGCAATTAAATTGTTTCTCTGATTAGCTGTTTTTCCGAGGCATCATTATGTCTAAAGAAGTCAAGTTTTACCTAATTAGTACTTATGAGATACTATGTAGGCTTGAGACTTAAATTTTGTACATTGCTCCTGCAACATAACTTAGCTTTTGGCATTTTTAAGCATGGTTATGAATCATAAACCAGTGTCCAGCAACCATCCAAGCACCATACTTGCAAATAAAGGAACAGGCGTACATGCACTAAGGGTGGGAACCCAAGCCAAGCCAACAATCAACAGGCATCTATTAATAGGGTGCCTCCCTTACCTAGGTGGATGAAGTTCAACAATTTGTGATTTGTTCTTGGAGGGACTAAACATAGCTACAACCAGTATAATCAGAAATTTTCCTCCAAAATGCTAAAAATCAAAACTAACAGAAAATGATTTTATATAAAAAATGGCAGAATTGCATTCTATTTTGCAATTTAGATTATCACAATTTGGTTCATTGACTATGGTAATATCCAAAGTCAGCAATTTGTTTTTATCACTAATTAACAAAACTACCACCTCTAATGATGAATACTGAATAAATTGGAATAATAGCTGGTCATGACATACAAAGCATTATTTTTTCAGAAAATCCATTGTGGAAATCTGTCTTTCAAACTTGTTACATCAGTAAATGTTCACTATCAATGTTGAAAGAATGCAGGTAACTTCTTACTGCATCCAAGCCACTTAAAAGCTCAACGAATGTAGGTTTTAGTTGTTTTGGTTCCTCTTCACTATTTTCTTCTGTGATAGGCACCTGCTGCCTTAGAACTTGATCTATGGTTTGTAGTTCACACTGATAGTTTATCATAGCTGACAGTTATTGAAGTCTACTTCAGTGAAGTTTACCATTTTCTATGCCGATAACTTCAACTCATCCAGTCCAGTTGCCACAAGTTCTCCCAATCCAGGGAAACCAGCTTTCCTGAAGCAGTACTGGATGGTGGTTGAGGCACAGCATGCCACTTTCTCTACTGGTAAGCAGAGGAAGTATTGTATTCCACCCAAAAATTCGATGTCGAGATTTCACTGGAAATACATGTTTTGAGACTCCCTAAATCCCCCCCCCCCCCAAAAAAAAAGCATTTTTAGAAAAAGGTCTGTGTGTCTGTGTCAGTTTATCTGTCTGTGGACAGCGTAACTCAACAACGAAATGTTCGTTAAAACCCAAAGTTGGTATTTAAGTTTAATGTCTCAAGGATGCAACACAAAGATTTTGAGGAAAATAGCCCCTAAACTTTTTGAAAGTTTTGATTTTCTTGAAAATGGCTCCTAACGATTTTGACTAAAATACCACATGTTTAAGATATTTGTATGACAAATGAAATGCATATTTTTAATTTTCTGGCTATATTCTATGTAGTCCTGTTTACTCTGGATGACTTTTGCAATAACTCGTAAATCGTAAGAGACAGACAAAATCTTACTATACTAAAAAATATAGATCTCGCTAAAACACACAATTTATGTCTGATTAAATTTTTTTGTAGAGGGAACCATTCCGGAGATATTCCTTGTTATATGTGTCAGTTTTGGAAAACAAAACTTTTGTGAAATGGAACATCGTTATTCATTTCTCTATATGTTAAGCGTGCAAAGAGAACAGGATCTCAAAGCTTTAAAAGATTTGACTGTCACTCAAAGCCTGTATTCTAATATACCCCTTGCACCTATAAGGAAATAAACAATAAGATAATTTCTGCAAATGTTTACCTGAACTAACACGAAGAAGATATAGGAATACGAGTTTGTAAGAATGGTTAGTACAAGAGTAGAGAAAGTCATGTGAGTGCAACACATCCAATTTTTTTTTTATTGTTTTTTCCAGTGGAAGTATTTGAAGTTGTCGATTATGCCCAAATCTGAAGACAGCCTTTTACTGGCACAGTTTTCAGGGAGGGGGAAAAAAAATAACACAATATTCACAATTCTAAATGTTGATACAACATTCTTAGGGTGTGTCCCACACGATTTTAGTTTTGTGACCTCAAGAATTAGAGGGGATTTGTAACAACCCCCAATTGAGAAACGATTGGCACAAAGGCAGTTACGATGGTGTGGTCACATATGACGAATGGATGAAGGAAGGAAGCCAAAACAGGTTCTGGAAGCAAGGACAGAAGGAGGAAGACAGAGAGGCCGCCCTAGAGTCACATATAAGAATTGTATAGAGGAATTGGGGAAGAAAGTCAACAAAAATATGATGGAATTAAAGAGAATGGCAAAAGATAGGAAAATGGAAGTCCTTCACCGAAGCCCTCCAACACTTTTAGAGTAACCAGGGGAAGTTAAGGAAGAAGTCACCTCATCTGTCAAGCTGCAACAGATAATTTTCCAAAATGGCTCCCATCAACCAGGAGCTCTAGCTTTGTAGAAGTTGGCAGCATCTTAGTACTTCAGAAGCAACGTGGTTTCTGGAATTTTTCAGTTACCAATGGTGTTAATTTCTCTCTTCCATCAGCATTACAGCATAACAAAACTATAAGCATTTCTTTGCTTTGCATTCATTCCACCATGGCAACTTAACCCTTTGTATGCCAGAATCTTCTGAGGCTACAAATTATGAAGCAACCCCATTTCATCAGTATTATAAATGTCTCATTTCACGGCCCTCCTTAAAGAGAGTTCCAGGTTTCCTTTGTTCCATAGTTTCAATGCTCATACTTTTACTTGCCACTGACAGACTTTTGTACACCATGTTGTGGTTTTTAAATTGCTCCATCCATCCTTTAAAAGCCTTAAGGTTGTCAATTTGTAACCAAGTTGCCAAGTAAACAGCTTTCACCCTGAGCAGTGTCATCCACAGATATGTAACTAGCACAGGTTTGTTTGAACCATGATCTGGGAAGTGATTCCAATTCTTGCAGAGGAGACTGCTTTAATGATTTGTATTTTGCAAAATCACCTGTGCACATGTAAGTCTCTTTAATTTCAACATGATTTTTAACCATTTTTTTCAATGTAGATATTTGTGTGCCGAGTTGCCAAGCGAAGATCACACATGTTCCAAAATTTGCATCCACCTGATTTAAAATTTCCATTTTCTTGTTAACCAAAAATACTTTCTGCTTTTCTACCTTATTTTCTTCTAATTTTCAATTTACCCATTGAATATCAAGTTTCAATAATCACTGATTGGGTGGATTCAAAGAGATTTGTAGTGATTCGATATCAACCTTTACAGCTTCAAAGCAAACACAAAACAGATCAGAACATGGATGTGAATATAGCAAAGTAAAACAGATGCCAGTCAAGGTAAATTCTGGCAGTAATGGCTGATTCTTGCCATCTTTTTGAAAGTCGTCAGACAGATAAACAACAAGTTGGGCCAGTTGTATGATTTGGCTGGAGAATTCTATGCTCTCTGGGTTAATAGAGGATTTGGCAAGATAGAGAACATTATGTAAATTAAATAAGGTTTCAACAAAATGCATCCTGGATATATTACCCTGTGTAAAGAAATCAAAATGTTGTGTGCATGCATGGCTGCCATGTTAAATAAAATAAACCTTTTGTTTCTTAATGATACCCTCAATTGCAAGTTTTTCAGAATTTCATCTCAGAGTTCTTTTACTTGCAAGTAAATCTACTGACATGGGGCTGTCTTAAGCACACTTGTAAACCGTTGGTGTAGACCAGGTTTGAATGCGCAACCCTGGGATTAGTAGGTCAATGTCTAACCAACTGAGCCACCCAGAATGACAGGCACCATGTTGAATGTATACAGCACTGCAAGATAATTGTCTTGAACTATATTTCTACACTCATTGGGCGGCGTCAGGGCGGGTTTTCTCCGGGTGCTCTGGTTTCCCCCGCCATCTCATTCCACCGGTGCTCCATCTTCATTCCATGTATCATCAGTGTCACCGCCTGCGGTGCCGTAGTAGTAAAAGCGGGCGTTAAACACTACTACTACAACACTCATTGGGATTTCCAAACAGAATCGCATCTAATTTTCTATTCAATATGGTTTCAACGATATATTGAAATGAAATACTTTTGTATGCCCAGCATACCAGACAGTAGCTCCATTTGGTTCATAACCTCCACCTCATTAGCAGACAACTGCCTGCCGTTTTGCCAAGATCCTATGGGAATCAGCTATTATAAATCGAGAGCAGAAAAAATAATCAACATTTTTTTAGGGTTAGAATTGCAGAAAAGATAAAACCAGAAAGCTTAAATTCAGGTGAAATTTCACATTGTATACTGTAAAATAAAACTTAATTTATATGTCATACTTTACAACCAGAAGTGCTTGAATTAGAGCTATTCTGAATATGGTCTAAAGCTGAAATTATTTACACAGGCAATTTTGATTTAGTTTGTTGTCATTTGCTCTTGTGATGTATGGCACACTATCCCTACTCTGTACTTATGCACAACAAAGTGGGGCTACTCTTACTGATAGGCTACCTTGATGCATTCCATTGTGCAATGTCAGATGGAGCTGTGCATGTTCTAATGCATTTCTTGTAAGAAAATGGCATAAATATGAGAGGAAAGTGTCAACTCGATTCAATGTTGTCAACAAGTGAACAACATTAATTCTAGAAGATCACTAGAGAAAATTAAAAAGCACCCAAAAAGTCTCCTACAAAAGGGAGGATGCTAAGCGTATTATATTTACAATATTGTGTTATTTCTTGTACCTACATATCTATTTGCTGTTGGAGAGGATTATTGCACCATCATCGTCATATTTTTACTTTCTCTACTAAGTAGAGGAAGTATTGAGTTCCATCGAAAAATTTGATTTCAAGATTTCACCGGAAATATATGTTTTGAGGCCTCTGAATCCAAAGAAAGCATTTTTAGAAAAAGGTCCATGTGTGTGTGTGTGCATATCTGTCTGTGTGTCTGTCAGTCTGTGTCCGTCAGTCAGTGGACAGCGTAACTCAAAAACAAAAAGTCAGTTAAAAACTAAAGTTGGTGTTTAAATTTAATGTCTTTCAAGAATGTGACACGAAGATTTTAAAGAAAGTGCTCCACTCTAAACTACCCTTTATATGGAAAATTTTTCAAAAATTATGATTTTCTTAAAAATGGCTCTAACAATTTTGATTAAAATGACATGTTTGAGATATTTTGATGACAAGTGAAATGTATATTATGAATTTTCTGGCTATAGCCTATGTAGCACTGTTTACTCTGGATGACTTTTGAATAACTTGTAAACCGTAAGAGATAGACCAAATCTTACTATACAAAAAATTTAGATCTTGCTAAAATACACAGTTTATGTCCAAACAAAACTTTTTGTATAGTGAACCGTTTCAGGGATATTCCTTGTTATTTATATAAGTTTTGGAGAACTTATACTTCTGTCAAATGGAACATCACTATTCATTTTTTATATGTCGGGCATACAAAGAGAATGGAGTTTGAAAGCTTTAAAAGATTTGACTATCGCTAAAAGCCTATTGTATTCCCATGTTCCCATTGCACGTGCAAGAAAGCAATTAATAAGATAATTTCTGCAAATGTTTATCTCAACTAACAAGAAGAAGATATAGGAATAAGAGTTCGTAAGAATGGTTAGTACAAGAGTAGAGAAAGTCATATGAGTGCAACACATCAGCTTTTTTTGTTCTGCTACTGCTGCTGCTTTTCCCTAGCTTTCCATTTGCTTCAGTCCTTGGGGGGAGGGAGCAGGACTCATTGGTTTGGATTATGTTCCAAATGAGCTGCTGCAGTGACATGGGATGCAAGACACTTTACCAATCGTCAATGGAGTTGGAATTTATATCCTACCTTTAACTTGTGTAGATTGTACTACTAGGTAAAAGGGTGCAATCAAGAATTATATTCAACATGTTGAGAAGGTAGAAATATATGATCACAAATACATGAAGAGAATTTAGTATTAAAGAATTTAAAATTTCACCACGTTAGACTCAAGTTGTCGTACTTATCATCAGGTGCTAACATGTAAGTTGTTAAGCCAGGACTAAAAGTAATTAGAAATAATGACAAAGTCGCTCAGTTGACAACACTGACTCCATTTTATGCATACCAGCCAGCATTAGTTGCTACTATCACAAACATTATTATCATGTAATCAACGTGCAAAATATTAAATTACTTAAAGGAGTTATGATTATGGAAGAAGTTTGGAGGAGGTTATATTAATTTGTAGTAGGAGCGTACGTCCGGCATTTGTGTTTCAATTTAAAATAATAGAAATCCAAACTATGTATAAGGGCTTTTATTCAGTTTATAAGGATTCATCTGATGGAATATTACAGTGCCATTAATGTTTGCCCTATGCAGCTGGAGCTACCAGCTATCGTGTAACAGTCATGGTACAAGAGACTACTGGAACTTGCTGATAGTTTGTGAACTTATAAAATAAGGGGTTCTGCAGTTTCCCCTGCCATCTCATTCCACCGGTGCTCCATCTTCATTCCATGTATCATCAGTATCACCACCTGCGGTGCTGTAGTGGTAAAAGCGGGCATTAAACACTACAAAAAAATGTGATATGCTGCACTCACACGACTTTCTCTACTTTTGTACTAACCATTCTTACAAACTCGTATTCCTGTATCTTCGTGTTAGTTGAGATTAACATTTGTACAAATTATGTTATTGCTTATTTTCTTATAGGTACAAGGGGAATATTAGAATACAGTAGGCTTTGAGCGATAGTCAAATCTTTTAAAGCTTTGAGATCCCGTTCTCTTTGCATGCTTAACATAATAAGGAAATGAACAAGGATGTTCCATTTCACAAAAGATGTAAGTTTTCCGAAACTGACACAAATAACAAGGAATACCTCCGAAATGGTTCACCCTACAAAAAAACTTTTTCCGACATAAATTATGTGTTTTAGCGAGATCTACATTTTTTGTGTATCTCTTAGGGTTTACGAGTTATTCAGAAGTCATCCAGAGTAAACAGGACTACATAGGCTATAGCCAGAAAATTCAAAATATACATTTGATTTGTCATACAAATATCTTAAACATATGGCATTTTAATTAAAATCATAACAAGACATTTTCAAGAAAATCAAAATTTTCCATGTAAAGGCTACTCTTCAAAATCTTTGTGTCACATCCTTGAAAGACATTAAACATAAATACCAACTTTGGTTTTTAACCGACTTTTCGTTGTTGAATTATGCTGTCCACAGACTGATAGACACACGCACACACACACATGGACCTTTTTCTAAAAATGCTTTTGAATTCAGGGGGTCTCAAAACATATATTTCCAGTGAAATCTCACCATCGAATTTTTGGGTGGAATGCAAAATTCCTCTACTTACCAGTAGAGAAAGTAAAAAAAAAATATATATATAATAATATGTGCTGCAAATGTTCAGAAAGCTAGGAACAAATATGATGGACAACAAAGAAAGGAACCTGAACCTGGTTTACAGGTTTTATTTTTATGTTCCATATTTTATGTTGAAAAAACAGCATTTTTAATAGTGAATTTTATACTTTTAAAAACAACTTTACATGGATTCTAAAGTAAGAACAAATTAGAAACTAAAAACTTCACTTATCTTAGTATTATTTGCTGACCCTGGGTTTCAAGCTGTGTCCAGCTCATTCTCATGGCTTTGAGAATGAGCTGGACACAGCTTGAAACCCAGGGTCAGCAAATAATACTAAGATAAGTGAAGCTTTTAGTTTCTAATTTGTGCTTACTTTAGAATCTTGTTGCTTCACTGCTAATGGCTTCAATTTTTCCTTATTTAACTTTACATGGAGTTATGCATTAAAAGCTTAGTTTATGAAAAATAAGAGCAGTATGTAAAACTATTATGGTATTGATGTTTACATTGGTGGTGCAAAGCAATGTAATGTAGTACTAAAGTTTCATTCCAATTTTACATATTAGTAAATTGGGAAAGCTATGTGGAAGCAGGAAAAAAGAAAAGGAGGGGTAGAAAAATTGGTTAGCCACTTTCGTGTTGCAGGTGCATGTTTCCAAGCTAGTAAAATCTGTAGTATGCTGAAACGGTAATGGAAATGTTTCTGGTAATTTTTGGTGACATGGATACACTTATTAATTATGTTTTCCAAGTTTTGTTTTTACTTGCTCGGGCTGGTGCCAATATAACGTGCCTTACATATTAGACAAATTAAAAGAGAAAATCACTGCCATTTGCACACACTTGTGATTGTCACTAAACAAGATGTTGCCATTCTTCGAGACATTTCTACCAACAAATAAACTAATTAACAGTAACTGAATGCACTCAGAGCTTGGCTGGACATAACATAACCTAGCTTATACCAGAGCAGTAGTTCCTCTGATAATACCAAAAAGGGAAGTTGTGCAGCTGAGTGATACTAGCTTGTGTATTAGAAAAAATTAAAGAAAATCAATTTTAAATTTAATTATTGTCAGGAATGTGTGGCAACACAAGGATGACATTTTCAAAGATTTAAGTGACAAAGCAAATTCATTTTATTGTAGATTAGGGGTTAGGTGCACATGACTGCTGACATCCGTCATTAACTCAGGAGAATGTCTTTGTCCACGAATGTGCAATCATACTTCGGAGTGGGGAGCTTCTTGGTATGGTGTAAACAGCAATCCAAAATTACTGTTTACAATGCAGTTGGACTGTAAGATGTGCCAGTGTTTCTACAATATTATATCGTGTGGTTCTTGAGTCTCCAATAAACATCATTAATTAGTGATATTATTGAAAGTATGATGATAATTGCTTTTTTTTATGCAGTAATATAATGTATTGGTGATGCTACTTCACCTAATATTTATTGTACTGGGAAAGAAGGATAGTTGCTTTTGAAGCAGGTGCAAAACATCTGCGTGAGTCGAAAAAATAGTGCGATACGTCAGATTCACTTATGTCAACCACAAGGTCATAGCTTTACTCCTGAGGCAAATACAGCACCTCGCAATGTAGGCCATGCTTTTGCTAGTCCACACTGAAGTGGCGTCTGGGCGGGTTTTCTCTGGGTTCTCCGGTTTCCCCTGCCACTCATTCCACCAATTGCTCCATTATCACCTTTCCAATCATCGATTTTGCCTGCATCTCATATCATCCTCTTCCTCACTCTCATACCTGGTGCTTAGCTGAACACTTGCTTCCAGGTCCTCATTCTGTCCGGTCCATAGGTTCCTGTGCTATCCAGCAGGTGTCTGACCTTAGGCTCTGGCTTGTAAGTCCTAGGGGTGTAAGTCCTACATAAGGGGGAGGGTAATCAGGTAAAGAAAAAAAAGTAGAAAGAAAAAGATGTATGGGTGGGGGTGTGTGTATTTTTTCCATCCAAGATAGAAAACAAGTGCATTAGCAATCATAAACACAGATCTGGATGTACTTGTGGGCAGATGTTATAGCCTTCAGAGTACTGCCTGGCCATTAGATAAAGGTGTTGGGCAGATGTATACAGATAGATTAATTAATTCCTTCAATCATACAATGCATTTAGCTTTGCTATGATATGGAACACGTCCAGATAACATAATCTAGGTTTTAAAACATTTTACAACTAAAAAGTAAAGGGAGTACCTGAAAGTTATACTATTTACAATCCAACTGCAATTACACAAGAACAGTGAAAATAACACTGGACAACAAAACTGACCTTAAAAATTTTTTTTTACACAAAGCATAATTTTTTATGTATTTTGATGTGCTGATTTCAAATATGACCTTTGTTTTTGTCTAGCACCCTCAGTTTTTTAGTAAATTGTGTACTTACACTTCTAGTCATTTATAAATAAAACGTAAAGTCACCATAATATCAAAGACTAACCGGTAAAATGTAGAAGAATCCACCATAGTAAAATTACATCTAATTTTGTAAAAGTTACCAATTAACATACCTGGAAATATTTCCAACCTCTATTGCTGTCAGTTGCTGCTTCTTCTGTCCTTTCCTGTGGTTTCTCTTATGATGTTCCAGCAGTAATCTGCAAGCATATTGGAATTCCATTTTCCTTGATACCTTTTCTCCATTTGGGAAATATCTTGATAGAATTTTTCTCCATGTTCATCACTAACTTGTTCTAGATTTGCAGGGAAATAGTCCAAATGGGAATGCAGGAAGACATGTCACAAATGTCTAGATTTCTATAGGCTCCTAGTAATTTCTAAATTAATTGTTCGTAATTTTGTGCTCTCGTATTACCTAAGAACTGTTCGCAAATGGTCTTGAATGATATCCATGCTTCAAGTTTCACATGATTCAATTTACTTTCAAACAGCTGATCTTTTATTAGTTCTCGAATCTGAGGCCCAACAAAAATGCCTTCCTTCAACTTAGAAGCACTGATTCTTGGAAAAATTTCTTTTAGGTATTTGGAACCTGCTCCAGATTTGTCTAATGCCTTGAAAAAATTCTTCATTAAGCCTAATTTTATATGAAGTGGAGGCAATAAAATCTATCAACCAATGGTTCAGCTGAGATATTATTTTCTCCAGGGACAAAATTCCTCTGGGGAGGCCATATTTTAATGTCCTAATGTTTGGATCTATCACGGCTATCCCATTCTTACAAAAAGTAGCAACATTTTGTATATCCGCTTTGCAATCCTAAAAGTATTCCAATCATTTTGAAATCGCCACAGACGAACCAGTTGTACTTGTCATAAGGCACTTTATGTAATATTAGCTGCATATTTTTGTAACTTTCTTTCATTTGTACCACATGACCAATGGGTACCGATGGTTGTATATAACCATTATGTAAAAGCACAGCTTTCAAACTTAATTTTGAGGCATCTATGAAGAGCCTCCATTCATCTGGGTTGTGAATTTTACCAAGAGAATTCATCAAACCATCAATATCACAACAATAACTCAAATTCTCTTCCATTCTGAAATATTTAATCAGGTGCTGTTCTCGTTGTCGAAAAATTGATATGGATGTATCTGTGTGTAAGAAATTCCGTTCCTTTAGCCTAGAACCTAAAAGTTCTGCTTATACTTTGGAAAGATTTAAACCTCGGGCCAAACCATTTAACTCTCCCTGAGTTACCTCATGGTGCATGTTGGGATCTCGGTCTTCAAATTCTGATCCTGAGCTTGATTAAAGTACTGGGTTATCACTTTTTTCAGACTCATTTTCTAATGTCCAGGAGTCAAGAGGAACGGGAATGGGTATCTTATCACTGTGAGCAACAGGTCTAATAGCTGATGGATTGTGTGGATATTCAATTGTCTTTTTGTCTTTTCCCTGTAATTTTACTCATACAAAAATAGCAATCATCAATATGGTTCATTGGTTCCCTCCATACCATCGGAATTGCAAAAGGCACAGAAACTTTCCATTTATTCTTTAACCACCATCTTAACCGGCTGGCACAATTTCTACAAACCACATGGGGAACTCAACTGCGGTTTTGATCATCAAGTTTAAGATCAAAATATAATTCATAAGCCTTTTCTATTAGTGGTTTTATTTCCTATTATTTTATTATTTGCTATTAGGAGACACAAAACAGGAAATAAATTGTCAAAGACAAAATTATCATAACACCACGGTCCTTACTAACTAAAGCAGTAAAATAATAAAAAATAAATGCTATTATTACTGTTAGATCTTGTATACTATGTCAATCACTATAACAGAAATGTAAGCATTTACAGCCAGTGCTAACTCAGAAAAGACCTTTTTTTAAACTGTGGGTGCCAGAGAAGAACTGTTTGCACTATTGAATTCAGCACCAAAATCCACATAATAAACACCCAATTTCATGCTGAAAAATTTTTGGCTGTTGTCCAGTGTAATTTATACTTTATAAACTGGAAAGACAATAACTGTGCAACATTTATGCAGTGAAAATTTTGTGTCCAAATGCAGAAATTCAAGAAATATTCCAAGTGTGACATGAGCAATGAAAAAAGTTATTTTTCTTAAAATACCTGTTTCTTAAAATATCATACAGGATGAACTATTTGGCACAATATTTATGTACAATCTACTATGTGTATTAAAAACACAATAAACAAAGAAATATGTGCCATACAGCAAATAAAAAATGTGCATTTATTTGCCACGTTTACTTTCTTAACCCTCCAAGGCCTTGGAGACCCCAGCGTTTATTTAAACTTCTAGTTTTCGAACGAAAACTCGTACGCGATCGCCTGACTAGGACATCTAATATTACACCTTACTCGACTGTTTGGTGGAGCGACAACCTTATATGTTTATTTCTTTAGCTCCAAGAATGTGTTGCAGAGGTCAACCAAACTTTGCGCGTCTACTCTCTTTACTAGGGCTATATTTTTATGATAGAGCATATATTACTTTCTCTACTGGTAAGTAGGGCAAGTATTGTATTCCACCCAAAAGTTCCATGTCAAGATTTCACCGGAAATATGTTTTGAGGACCCCTGAATCCAAAAAAAAAGCATTTTTAGAAAGAGGTCCGTGTGTGTGTGTCTGTGGACAGCATAACTCAAAAACGAAAAGTCGGTTAAAAACCAAAGTTGGTATTTAAGTTTAATGTCATTCAAGGATGAGGCACGAAGGTTTTGAAGAAAATAGCCCCACCCTAAACTACCCTTTACATGGAACATTTTTCGAAAATTTTGATTTTCTTGAAAATGGCTCTAACGATTTTGATTAAAATGCCGTATGTTTGAGATATTTTTATGACAAATGAAATGTATATCTTGAATTTTCTGGTTACAGCCTAAGTAGTCGTATTTACCCTGGACGACTTTTGCATAACTGGCAAAACTGCATCTCCGTTAGAGATAGACAAAATCATACTGTACAAAAAATGTAGATCTTGCTAAAATACACAATTTATGTCTCAATAAATTTTCTTGTAGGGTGAACCATTTCGGAGATATTCCTTGTTATGTGTGTGAGTTTCTGAAAACTTAAAAAATTTCCGTGAAATGGAACATCGTCGTTCATTTTTTTATATGTTACGTGTGCAAAGAGAACGGAATCTCAAAGCTTTAAAAGATTTGACTATCACTCAAAGTCTACTGTATTCTAATATTCCCCTTTCACCTTAAAGGAAACAAGCAATAAGATAATTTGTACAAATGTTTATTTCAACTAACACGAAGGTGAGTGAGTGAATGTGTAGGGTTTAACGACCCGTCGATAACGAGCTCATTTGGGTCAACACGAAGAAGATATAGGAATAAGTGTTTGTAAGAATGGTTAGTACGAGAGTAGAGAAAGTCATGTGAGTGAGTATGTGAAGCGTGCAGCTTTAAAAGATTTGACTGTTGCTCACAGGCTACTGTATTCTAATATTCCCCTTGTATCTACAAGGAAATAATAAGATAATTTGTACAAATGTTTACCTTGACTAACACGAAGAATGGGAATAGGAATAAGAGTTTGTAAGAATGGTTAATACAAGAGTGGAAAAAGTCATGTGAGTGCAATATACCAGATTTTTTTATATCGCGCCTTTAATTCTGAAGTTCATATCGACGGCCTATCCTGTGGAACACATTGCTTTTCTGCAAGGTAATCTCGTAAATTTCACACACACACGCACACGCGCACGCGCGCACACAGAGACACACAGACACATTCACTCTCATTTACACTTCCAGACTCTGGGGAGTCCCACAGCCGGGAATCGAACCCGGGACTCCTTGCACGACAGACAGGCGCTCTACCCACCGAGCTAAGTGGCCAGCCAATGTTCGCTTTTACTCAGAGATAAGATTTCGTGTTTCTTTTGTTTGGTGGGCTTTAATACATTTTATTTGTAGACAATCATTAATCAAGATATAACCGGCATAAACGTCAGTAATTACATTATAGAAGTACGAAAACTGAATTTTAGACGCAGCAGAAGCCAACAGTCTTTAAATCTGGTAATGAACGCGCTTAATGAACACAAGGATAATCCTTGAGGCGCACTTGGTAATTAGCAGCTTGAAGAATGAAGGAGAACACCCATCTCAGTTTTGTCTCCAAATAGTCTCGTCTTAAAGCGAGCTGCTTAAAAGTGCACAGGGCTACAGGACATGGCGTTCGTTCGTTCGTTCGTTCGTTCGTTCGTTTGTTCGTTCGGTGGGTGGGTGGCTTTTTAAATCTTCGCCTTACACTTTAAATAGGAGATTCCGTTAAAATCTGCAGTAAGGAGGATTTACAATCTATTCATCACATCTATTTAAAAGGTATAACAATCACCAGTGGCGTACCGTCAGGGAGGACTATCTAACCTAAATGTTTTTATTTCTCTACTATATGTATTTACAGTAAATAGGTACCAAGAGTTCACTGGATGTACATGTTTTGAGACTCCCTCAATTTATGTTGTTAGCTAATGCTGGATTTCTGACAATGAAGTCATTAATCCTCTTGCTCTCCAATATTTTTCACTGATGATATTGAAGAGAGCAATAGCAGTAATAGTAACCGCTTTTTAGAGAGCACCATATTTTTATGTTTTGGCGGTCACATCGCTCTCTCACAACCCCCAGAATGTCTGGAGGACCACACCTGTCGTTGGTTTACGGGTCTCGCCGACCTGACTGGGAGAATTATGAAAATAAATTCACCGACCATATCCTCTGATTACCAATCAGAGGACGTATTACATGCCATGACAGGTCAGCATGTTAGGGGTTAAGAAGTTATAGAGAAATGGAGAGGTTGGAAAAATAGACTCCCTAACCCTCAGGAACCCTAATGGCATCGGGGTCGGAAGAGAACAAGAGATGACCAAGGTAAGGCCACATAAAAAAGTTACATTGAGGAGCAAAACACCAGTAAGTGGAAGTAATGTTCTGCTCAGCTTGGGTACCTTGTGGTCGCTATTCACATATCCCCTAGACGGAGACCCCTGAGTCCTCAATGAAAATGTAGAATTACACACACGCACACGCACACGCACGCGCACACGCACGCGCACGCGCACGCGCCCACGCGCGCGCCCACACGCCCACACACCCACACACCCACACACACCCCCACACACCCCACCACACATACAGCTATGTACTTCAGAAGCTATATGCTCTGCTGTAGTGCCAAGGAAAGTGAAATTTAGCTTCATGAAAATCACTATTTTAAACCATATCTGGATTTAACAAATTTTTGGATGTTAGTAAGACATTTCAGCAGAAATCTGTAACTTAAACTGCAGCAATATTTCATTTCAATGGAAATAATTCTGCAATCTATTTAATACAAACAGTAAAGTAATAGAAAATTCTTGACGTGTCGTACTCGCATGACTTTCTCTACTCTTGAACTAATTATTCTTACAAACTCTTATTTCTCTATGTTCATGTTATTTGAGATAAAGATTTGCAGAGATTATCTTATTAGTAATTTTCTTGTAGGTACAAGGGGAACATGGGTATACAGTAGGCTTTGAGCGATAGTTAAGTCGCTGGTCGCTATATGAAAGCTTTGAAATTCCGTTCTCTTTGCACGGTCCAGAGATAAACAAGTGAATAACGACCTTCCACTTGAGAAAAAAATAAGTAATTGCGAAACTCACACAAATAGCGACGCATATCTTCGAAATAGCTTACTCCACAAGGGAAAAAATGCATTTGGACAGAACTTGTGGGTTCTAACGACACCTACGTTTGTTGTTTAGTAAGATTGTGTCTCTCTTTCACGGTTTACCAGTTCTGCAAAAGTCATCAAGAGTAAACACGACTACATAGGCTGTAGCCAGGAAATTCAAAATATACGTACATTTCATTTGCCATAAAAATATCTTAAACATATGGAATTTTAGTCAAAATCGTTAGAGCCAGTGTTGAGATAATAAAAATTTTCGAAAAATTTTCCATGTAAAGGATAGTTTAGGGTGGAGCAATTTTCTTCAAAATTTTCCTGTCGCGTCCTTGAAAGATACCAACTTTGGTTTTTAATCGACTTTTCGTTTTTCAGTTATGATTTGCACAGACAGACACACAGAGGCAAACACAAAGACGCACACACGCACGCGCGCACGCGCACGCGCAGACACACACACACCCACACACCCCCACACACCCACACCCCCCCACACACACACCCACCCACACACACACCCACCCACACACACGCACATGCACACGCACACGCACACACACGCACACACACACACACACACACACACACACACACACACACACACACACACACACACGGACCTTTTTCTAGAACTCTTTTTTCATTCAGGGACCTCAAAACATATTTCCGGTGAAATCTCGACGTCGAAATTTTGGGTCGAATACAATACTTCCCCTGCCTACTATACGTAGTAGAATTATTTTTACTTAATCAACTACATGTAATAATTAGGGGAAGTATCGCATTTCACCCAAAAATTCGATATCAAGTTTTCGCCGGAAATGCATGTTTTGGGACCCCTGAATCTAAAAAAAGGATTTTTAAGAAGAATGGAAAACACTCGTCTGTGTGTCTGTGAACAGCATAACTCAAAAACGAAAAATTACTTAATACCAAACTTGCCATTTAAGTTCATCGTCTTTTAAGGATGCGACAAAGTTGTTCAATAAATGTCCTACATCTCAGAGTAGCCTTGACATAGAAGATTTTTCAGAAACATAGATTTTGTCAGGACTTCCTGTAACAATTTTGATTAAAATGTCATGTTTATATATTTTTATGGAAAATGAAATGTATGTCTTGAATTTCCCAGGAATGTCCTCAGAAGTCCTTTTCTTTCAGAATGAGTTTTGCATAACTGGTGAACCATAAGAGATAGACAAAATCTTACTACATAAAAATGCAGATCTTGTTTAAGGGGACAAGGTAGTGATTCGTACACGATTTCAGTATTTCGAAACATAACTTTAGTTGGGGATATATAAGCTCCTGCTGCTCAGATCAAAATTTAATTTGGAATGAATATTTAGTGATTCATTGTGATTACATTGATATAGAGAACATCAAAACAATTATTTAAAATGGGCATGTAATAAGGCAAAAACTGATAACATGTTTTTGAAAAAATATAATATATATATCAGCCCGGAAGACTCTTTTAGAATAATATATATAGTACTAACGGTACAAATTCCTCCTACAACATTCAAGCATATGTGTTGAAACTTTTGTAGTGCACTAGGCAATGTGTATTCATAACTGTTAACCTAAATTTACTTAAATATCTCTGGCTATATTCAAAAGAAAAAATATTTAACTTTTGTAAAAAAAAAAAAAAAAAAAAAAAAAAGTAAATTTTTTTGCACAAATATATTTTTTTAAATTTTATGTTTTGGATTTTTCCAATAACAATGGGTTACGTTTGTAGAGTACATGCTTCTGGAACTACTGTAAAATTTTCATTCAAATAGGTTCAGTGGTTTTGCAAAAACGTGTACCTGAGTTTGAAAAATGTCAAGTTACAGAAAACTACATTTAAAGAAAAGTGTGCCATCTCTGAAGCCCTCTTTAACCCAGCATGGCCCAGCACTCCGCCATATTTAAATGGGGTAATTTAAAGTCTTAAATATGCCGGTACCCTTACAATGTATATATCATTTTGAAGAGGAAGATTTCTACTTTTTTTAAAGATGAAAAACAAAAAATTGACTTTTTGAGCCCAAATCACTACCCTGCCCCTTAGCCTTTACATTGAAGATTTTTCAGAAACTTAGATTTTGTCAAGACTCCCTGTAACAATTTTGATTAAAATGTCATGTTTAATATTTTTATGGAAAATGAAATGTATGTCTTGAATTTCCCGGGAATGTCCTCAGAAGTCCTTTTCTTTCAGAATGACTTTTGCATAACTGGTGAACCATAAGAGATAGACAAAATCTTACTACATAAAAATGCAGATCTTGTTAAACACACAAGTTATGTCAAATACATTTTATTGTGGAGTGAAACCCTTCTGAGATATTCTTTAATATTTGTTTGAATTTTCTAATACTTAATACTTCTCTCAAACGGGAAGTCGAAGTTCGAGTAGGACAGACAGACGCAGAGGGAGGACTTCCACACTTCAACCAGAGAGATGTTTTGTACCTGTGCCCCAAAGAGGCGTCCCTAGGAGGGAGGGGTGAGGCGAGAAGAGATAGAGTGTGTCCAGACCACAGCAGAGGGTAGGGACCCTACGTTTTCCCAGGTGTAAACACCACGACACGAGCCAGTACACCGGTCCCCCGCCGGTTCGTGCAGAGTGACGCCTGCAGGGGCCTCTCTCTCCATTGTGTCAGGGGACGGAGTTACTCGGAGCATTCCTTCCCCACCATGCTGCACCTTAACTCCCGCATTCCAGCATTCGAGATCAGGTCGTACAGGTCCTCCTGTACGGTATGTCGTGTTTGCACAGCACCTAGCCACTACTGAGACTTTATCTGTGCGGTATTGGAGGTTGTCATTGTGTTGTCATGCTTTTGTGTCCTGGGCAATGGTTTCTTTCTGTATACCTAATTTAGGATACAGAAAGGGGGCAGGAATAGGTTTTGGGGTAATGATGTGTTAGAAGATGGGAGTGGCATTACCCTTATCCAAGGGTGTCCTTGGGTAGGCGGTAACTTTTCCTTCTTCGAGGTGCTCTGTGGTCGTATTGACCTAATGCTCGTACCAGCTGATTGGCGTGGGAGTTAAGTTTGGAGTGCATGGTTCGGGATCGCTCCCTTACCAAGTCCATGATGTAGGGAAGTCCTGATTGGTTGTGAAGGATGTAAGACGGGAATCTACGCCCGGTATTATATGTCGTTCTTAACGCCCTGTTCTGCACTGACTGCAGTTTGCGTATGGTAGATGGTGCAGCTGATCCCCAGGCTTCGCAGCCGTATAGGATCAATGGCGGAATGATTGCCCGATAAATCCTTAATTTTAGGTGGTTGGGCATGGTAGATCTGAGGATAGGGAAGAGCTGTCTGAGCGCAGCGTGACCAAGTTTGGCCTTTGCGCGGACGTGTGGGGCGTATGTTAGCCCGCAATCGAGGAGAACGCCTAAGTATTTGGCGGAGGTTACCCATGGGATATTTCTCCGCCTGAGCCGAAGTGACCGTTCCGGTCGCCATTGGCGAACCTTACCATGGAGGAGTGCGGAGCTTTTCCCCGGACTAATAGCCATTCTCCACTTCTCACTCCAACGGTCGACGGCGTCGAGTTGTCGTTGAAGGGGAGGGAGGCAATATCTTACATTCTTGTTTTGTGCCATGATGAGGACGTCGTCCGCATACTTGAACTCCCGCTGACGCTCGCTGCACTCAAATAGACCAAGCAGACGAAAGGATGAATGAAGTGACTAGCGAAGTTAAATGGAGGGAGAGGAACTTCGGGGGATGAAAGTAATCTACCCAGCATTCGCCTGGCGACGCGGGACCACCCCGAAAAACCCTTGGATCAGGTACGCCGGCCGTGGGGATCGAACCCATATCCTCCCGAATGCGAGTCACACTGCTACCCTTGAATGTGAATTGAATGCCCGCGAACAAAAATAGAGGGCGCTAATTGCACGGAACAAGAGAACGTTCCGTGCTTCGGATATCAAACATGCATGAATGGCCAGTATCTATTAGAATAGTGAACACCATTAAGTCAAAAATCTGATGTGTTGCACTCACATGACTTTCTCTACTCTTGTACTAACCATTCTTTCAATCTTTTATCCCTGTATCTTCTTCGTGTTAGTTGAGATATACATTTGTACAAATTATCTTATTGCTTATTTCCTGGTATGGGAATACAGCAGGCTTTGAGCGATAGTCAAATGCTTTAAAGCTTTAAGATTCCGTTCTCTTTGCTCGACTAACACAAAAACATGAACAAGGATGTTGCATTCGACGAAAGTTTGTTTTCCGAAACTGACACAGATAACAAGGAATATCTCCGAAATGGTTCACTCTACAAAAAAAAATTATTTGGACCTAGATTCTGTGTTTTAGCGAGATCTACATTTTTTGTACAGTAAGATTTGGTCTATCTCTTACGGTTTGCGAGCTATTCAAAAGTAATCCTGAGGAAAGAGTACTACATAGGCCATAGCCAGAAAATTCAAAATATACATTTCTTTTGTCATAAAAATATCTTAAACATGTCATTTTAATCAAAATTGTTAGAGCCATTTTCAAGAAAATCAAATTTTTTGAAAAAGTTTTCCATGTAAAGGGTAGTTTAGGGTGGAGCAATTTTCTTCAAAATCTTGGTGACGCATCCTTGAAAGACATTGAACTTAAATACCAACTGTGGTTTTTAACCAACTTTTCGTTTTTGAAAATTATTAAATTATTTTGTTTAACGACGCTGTCAATTGCCAGGGTCACATCAGCGTCGCCAGTGTGCCGGAATTTTTTCCCTCAGGAGTTCTTTTACATGCCATTAAATCTACTGACATGGAGCTGTCGTTTTTAAGCACACTTAAAAATCATCGGCCTGGGTCGGGTTTGAACCCGCGATCTTGGGAACAGTAGGTGAGCGTCTAACCAACTGAGCCACCCAGACCTTTTCGTTTTTGAGATATCGTGTCCACAGAGTGACAGACACAGACAGACAGACACACAGACGGACCCTTTTCTAAAAATGCTTTTTTTTTTTTTTTTCAGATTCAGGGGGCCTCAATACATATATTTTTGGTGAAATCTCGACATCGAATTTTTAGATGGAATACAAACTTCCTCTACTGACTAGTAGAGAAAATAAAAATTAACCATGGCTGATATCGTTATATTTCAGCAAAATTTACGATCACCTATTGTCACCGGGCCCAAATGATCTAGCTGTCGACGGGCCCTTAAACTCCATCCATCCGTCCATCCGTCCGTCCGTTCATCCGTCCGTCCGTCCATCCATCCGTCCGTTCAGCCGTTCATCCGTCCGTCCGTCCATCCGTCCATCCGTTCAGCCGTCCATCCGTTCATCCGTCCGTCCGTCCATCCGTCCATCCGTCCATCCGTTCAGCCGTCCATCCGTCCATCCGTTCATCCGTTCATCCGTCCATCCGTCCATCCGTTCAGCCGTCCATCCGTTCGTCCGTCCGTCCATCCGTACGTTCGTCCATACGTTCAGCCGTCCATCCGTTCATCCATCCGTCCGTCCGTCCATCCGTTCAGCCGCCCATCCGTTCATCCGTCCGTCCGTCCGTCCGTCCATTCGTCCATCCGTTCAGCCGTCCATCCGTTCATCCGTCCGTCCGTCCGTCCATCCGTCCGTCCGTCCGTCCGTCCATACGTTCAGCCGTCCATCCGTTCATCCATCCGTCCATCTGTCCATCCGTTCAGCCGTCCATCCGTTCATCCGTCCGTCCGTCCATCCGTCCATCCATTCAGCCGTCCATCCGTTCATCCGTCCGTCCATCCGTTCAGCCGTCCATCCGTTCATCCGTCCGTCCGTCCATCCGTTCATCCATCCGTCCATTCATCCGTTCATCCATCCGTTCATTCGTCCGTCCGTCCGTCCATCCGTTCAGCCGTCCATCCGTTCATCAATCCGTCCATTCATCCGTCCATCCGTTCATCCATCCGTCCGTTGATCCGTCCATTCATCCGTTCATCCATCCGTTCATCCGTCCGTCCATCCCTTCATCCATCCGTTCATCCGTCCGTCCATTCATCCGTTCATCCATCCGTTCATCCGTCCGTCCGTCCATCCGTTCATCCATCCGTCCATTCATCCGTTCATCCGTCCGTCCGTCCATCCGTTCAGCCGTCCATCCGTTCATCCATCCGTCCATTCATCCGTCCATTCATCCGTCCATCCGTTCATCCGTTCATCCGTCCGTCCATCCGTCCATCCGTCCGTCCGTCCGTCCATCCATCCGTCCATCCGTTCATCCGTTCATCCGTCCATCCGTCCATCCGTTCAGCCGTCCATCCGTTCATCCGTCCGTCCGCTCATCCGTCCGTCTATCCGTCCATCCGTTCAGCCATCCATCCGTTCATCCGTCCGTCCGTTCATCCGTCCGTCCATCCATCCGTTCATCCGTCCATCCGTTCAGCCGTCCATCCGTTCAGCCGTCCATCCGTCCGTCCGTTCAGCCGTCCATCCGTCCGTCCGTTCAGCCGTCCATCCGTCCGTCCGTCCATCCGTCTATCCGTTCATCCGTCCGTCCGTCCGTCCGTCCATCCGTTCATCCGTCCGTCCATCCGTCCATTCGTTCAGTCGTCCGTCCATCCGTTCAGCCGTCCATCCGTCCATCCGTTCAGCCGTCCATCCGTTCAGCCGTCCATCCGTCCATCCGTTCAGCCGTCCATCCGTCCATCCGTTCAGCCGTCCATCCGTCCATCCGTTCAGCCGTCCATCCGTCCATCCGTTAAGCCGTCCATCCGTTCAGCCGTCCATCCGTCCATCCGTTCAGCCGTCCATCCGTCCATCCGTTCATCCGTCCATCCGTCCATCCGTTTAGC
>CM060962.1:301829700-301852200 GCA_030765045.1 Tenodera sinensis
AAGTGTGTAAATCATGCAGATAATTTCTGCTATATTTGTGGTGAGCTGACCTTCAAGTCTCAGAGGCGAAATATTACCCCACTTGTAATGAAGTGTTATCATCTTTACTTTGGCTGTCAAGTTGGTGATTTTGATAAGAGCTGGGCCCCAAATACATGCTGTGTTTCGTGTGTTAGACTGCTGACTGGGTGGAAAAATGGTACACATCATATGCCATTTGCAATTCCCATGATTTGGAGGGAACCGAAGGATCATTCAACTGATTGTTATTTTTGTTTGACAAATATTAAAGGAATCACATCTAAGACAAAATATACAGTTAAGTATCCGAATTTGCAATCTGCATTGAGACCTGTCTTACACAGTGAAGAGTTCCCCGTACCAGTATATGTAGATACAACCTTAAGTGATAACTCTGATTCTGACATAACTGAAACTCAAAATGATTCAGATGAAAATAAAAATGATCTTACATATGAAGCCAGTAGCTGTTCATCAGAACCATACTTTCCCAATCAGCAAGACCTTAATGAGCTGATTCGGGATTTAAATCTGTCTAAACTGCAAGCTGAAGTTTTAACTTCCAGACTCAAAGGGTGGAATTTACTCCATAAAGATGTAAGAATAAGTAGTTATCGTAGCCGCCATAGTGTTTTCAAAGAATACTTCTCTGAAGAATATGGTGTTGTGTTTTGTAATAATATTTGTTCACTTATGGAAACTCTTGGATTTCAACACCGACCAGATGAGTGGCGATTGTTCATAGACTCCTCTAAAGTAAGTTTGAAGGCTGTGCTGCTACATATTGGCAATGAAATTCCATCAATACCAGTAGCGCATGCCGCTATGAAAGAGACATATCAAAATATGAAACTAATTTTGGAGAAAATACAATATGGAAAATATGAATGGAATATCTGTGGTGATTTAAAGGTCATTGCTTTATTGCTTGGTTTGCAACTTGGGTTCACCAAATTTTGCTGTTTTTTGTGCGAGTGGGACAGCAGAGATAAGAAGTCTCACTACGTTAGAAAGTCATGGCCAAAACGTGAATCTCTTCTCCCTGGCCAGAAAAATGTGGCATGTGTCCCTTTAGTGAATCCTGAAAAAATATTTTTACCTCCATTGCATATTAAGTTAGGAGTTATGAAAAATTTCGTCAAAGCTATGGATAAACTTTCTGATGGATTCTTGTACTTGAAATCGAAATTCCTCAAAGTCAGTGATGCTAAATTGAAAGAAGGAGTTTTTATAGGACCACAAATCCGATCATTAATGACTGATGAACATTTCGAGGGACTACTTTTCTCAAATGGGAAAGCAGTATTCATATTTTTTATCTTTTAGCCATACAAAAAGAATGACATTTCAGTCATTTTTGAGAGAGTCAGATTTTTTAAACATTTGTCATAGTAATTTTAGGTAGAAGGATTTTCTTGAAAACATTCTTTTCGCATCCTTAAAGGATATATATGTATATGTATAGTGGAAGCGAAGTCATTACATTAATTTAAACCGGTGATAGACCTCAGTATTTGGAACACATTTTGTACCTTACGTTTTTGTCTCTGACCATTTCCTACATCGATACTTTAGTTTTGTCCAAAACAAGCTGGCAACACTGCAGATTGTGTGGGTGTCACTTTTCCTATACTCTGTACATCAAGAGATTAGAGGAGATGTAAACAAAGCACTGGTTTGTGTCACTACGCGGCCACGTGCATTCACAATGACGGAACACAATTACCGCTACGCGTAGATATAATATAAATTTTACACTACTAAAGGATATGTTTACTGGATCTAAATAACATGTAGCACATGGAAATTGACTGCTACTTATGTCATCTCTGTCCACAATAACACTTTTTCATTTCCTGCTCACAGTCTCGAAACCAATCTCCAGAGGTAACTTGTGGAGGGAAGTTCGTTTTAAATCTGGATCAGAGTTAACTGCCAACAGCACTTTGTTTAAGGTGGGGGTTCATTGTAAACAACGAACTGATGAACTTTTCGACGGGTTGCAGATCTCACAAATTCGTCGCAAACTACACCCAACATTTGCCTGGCACGTGGTCGCTTTTTGCCGGGAGTTCTGACTTCACCAACTGAGGGTTTTTCTTTGCGTGCGCTGTAAATACTTGCAACTGATACACCGGTAAACTCGGATGTTAATTTCGTCACGTCTTCGATAGCATGTTCGGGATATTTCTCGCAGAACTTGTTAAACCGTTCAATATTATTGTCTTTTCACCACTTTGCAACGGTTATGTTTCACAGCACTCACTTGCTCCACCATGTTACTTTTATACTGAATAATGCGCGCGCCGAATGAGTTACGTTGGTTACAGATTCACTTAACTGCGTACTCTTACATTTTAACTATGCTCAGTACACTTAGTTCGTGCTTTAGCAAACATTAAGTGAGATTTCAGACCTTAGTATCAGTATTTATTTAAGGGACTATTTAGACGGCGAAAGCGTCAAGAAGGCGCGCTGTGGTCAAAACGCACATGACCTTGTTTACGTCTCCTCTAATCTCTTGATGTACAGAGTATAGATCAGTACACAAACAAACATCGCAGCGGCGTGTCTGGTGAACATAAACGAATAACATGCCGTGTCCTTCCATGTTGCTGTGCGAGCGTAGGCCAATCAGAAACGTTAACCCTCAAAACATTATACCACCCTGCAAGCGGCCAACCTGTTTACATCCAGAAACCGGTACAATTCCCAGACCAACCTCAACGTAACGTTGTCAAATTACTTCACGTCTGAAAGAGCTGCTCGGAGCATTTATTCAATTCTTTTAAGTGATTAATTATTTCGAAACCCTGTGTGATGTTCCATAATTACTACCGAAGCTATGTCAAAAATAAGTTACTCTACGCATCTTGGAAGTAACAAACTGTTATCTTCCTACATTCTTGTGGAATTACGCATCCAATGTGGAACAAAAACCATTTATTTTTTTGCGAAATCGGCAGACCAAAGACTTTAGGATTTTTTGCTTGTAATGCTTCTATGAAGCACATAGTAGGAGTTTAATAAGTTCCCTTCCACCCTATACATACAGGGCGATTCAAAAGATTCTTGATATTTTTCCTCATATCGTTAATTTGTGCGTTTGTGTTACAGGTAATTGGAAACTGCTGACAATAGATGGAATATTAGCTGTCGTTTTCGCTCGTATCCGAGGACTGACTTACAAGCAGGTCCAAGAAGAATTCACTAGAAAGTTCAGGAAACCAGGTCCTAGCATGCAAGCTATTAGAGTTCTGGTACTGAAATGAAACGGACGGGATCTGTTGCTGATGAGGCATGAGGCATGCAGGGAGGCCGGTTACAACACCAGAAGACGTACAAACCATACGGTAGGCCATCACACGGAGCCCTTAATGTGTCAACCAGAACTCAGCAGCGAGCTGGTTATGTCCTAAAGCACTGTATGGTGTACCCTGTGCTTCAAACTGCACAAACGTCCTTATCATATCCAGAAAGCTTGAACCAGAGGACTATGCAGCTCGACAGGCTATGTGTGATGACCTGTCAAATGCCATTGAAAATGAAGTCCTCATGGAACATGTGTTGTTCAGTGATGAGGCAACATTCCACACATGTGGACATGTCAATAGACATAACTGTAGGATTTGGGCAGACGAATAGCCAAACGTCATACAACAGTTGCAGAGAGAAATACCAAAGGTAAACGTGTGGCTGGGAATGACAAAAAGAAAACTTGCAGGCCTTTGATGTTTGCTGTAACTGGAATTACGTATCTTGGCATGCTACAATTCCTGGAACAGCAGCTGGCACGTGATGCAGTACAAGATACTGTAGTTTTCCAGCAAGATGGTGCACCACCCAATTTTGCCATCATTGTTCGTGACCATCTCAACGAAGTTTTCCCTGGTAGGTGGATCGGTCGTGGTTCTCCGAGAATTTGGGCGACCCGCTCTCCAGATCTGACACCACTAGACTTCTTTGTCTGGGGTTTCGTCAAGTCCAAAGTGTACGTAGTGATGATCAACGCCTTGCAGAAATTGACAAACTGAATAGCTGCAGCAATAGCTACAATCACGCCAACTATTCTGGCAAAAGTGTTTCGATCTGCACAACAAAGATGGAGTCTGTGCCATGACTTAGAGGGTCACCACATTGAAATGTACTGAGTTGATCATCGAGTTGTCATTACTTTCCATATGTAATAAAAGGTTTGACATAAAACATTGTTTTCACGAAAATATCAAGGGACTTTTGATTCATCCTGTATATATTTGTTTTCATGGAAGCTCAAAAGGTGTACATATTTTTAGTGAAATTTTGATTTCTGAATTTTGGATGGGATGCAATATCTTCTCTGGCTAATATATACGTGGAAAAGAAAGTAGTAAACGAATGTCGTACTGGCAAGTTGGCCATGGTAGCTTAGTGGTTAAAGCAGCTGCTCGATGCGGAAGATCCGTGGTTCAAATCCCGGCTATGGCATTGAATTTTTCAGTTTCTGATTCAACCTCTTAAACATTGCCCACACGCGGCTTGTGTGTTTAAAAACACCAGCAGTAAGCTTGTTGGCATAAATAAATAATAATTACCATCTAATGGTTACTTAAAACCCGGGACATAAAGTACTTACAATTGTAAGTCGCCCTTGGGTTATTTATCTCTGATGTGAGATTCCCTTGTGGTTAACCGGGAAAAAAGTACGAATCAGCTGGGGAATTTAATGTCGTACTGGCAAGTTGGCCATGGTAGCTTAGTGGTTAAAGCAACCGCTCGATACGGAAGATCCGTGGTTCAAATCCCAGCTATGGCATCAGTGGCGAAACGTGAAGTAAGTAACAGGATAGACAGATTCATCTTGGCCTCATCCTTCACCATCGACTCGCTTCAGGATAAACTAGCTTTTTCTTTTCCGATAATGTAACTGCTCACCCCTAATTTAAGTTGGCAAACGCCACATGAGGGTCAATGAGACGTCTTTGCTGTCATAGAGGGGTTGTAAGGTTGTGCATATATAACGGTACACCGCTTATGTGCAGGTAGAATTATCATCTAAAGAACGAAAAACGTTTACCTCTCTTGGCATATTTATCTCCGCATAGTTAACAGCTGTATACAGCCGTCCAGCAATTTACAAACGCGTTCAAACGAGAATGAAATGCCTTGTAATTCATGTTCCACAATAAATTTGTTATAACATTTATCAATAATACATACTTTTATTTTGTATTTATGCCAGCAAACTTAATGCTGGTGTTTGTAAACACACAAGCCGCGTGTGGGTAATGTTTAAGTGGTGGAACCAGGAATGACAAATTCAATGCCGTAGCCGGGATTTGAACCACGGATCTTCTGCTTATCGAATTTATAAATTCGTACTGGAAAGTCGGCCATGGTGGCTTAGTGGATTGGGCAGCCCTTATAGAAGTGCCCTTAAAACAGTTTCCGATTCTAAATGATCTCTCATGAAAGACTCCTCTGAAGCCAATAAACCAAGAATGGCCAAGTAATTTCCTTTACTAAAAGAATCTTGGCTTTCTCGATGACCCCTAAATGGAAATTCCTGGATCCCCAAATTGCAAACAACATCGCCCTACAATTTTCCTGTTTTTTAACACAGTTTCATTGTGCCTAATAGCTTGCAACCTATGTCCCTCCGAAACGGCATGATCTGTGAGGCATCACCCTAACATGTGACATTTTTCTGCAGAGTTAATATGGCGCTGAGATGCCGAGTGCCTCTTGGACTTCTTTTCAAAATTGTTCACTGTATTTGCACCAGTTTTGTGCCAAGAATCTTCACCCTTACCGCCAAACATCAAGCCTTTGATTTTTTCCTCATCCGGTTCCACACAACCACTGGGTTTGTCATACCAGCTGTTTTGTTATTTACGCACTGAAAAAATCTTTTACCCTTAACTTCTGCTCTAATGTGAGTGATGAAATGCCGTTATTAAGTACATATTGAACTGCATCGAAGTCAAGACTGTTAGGCATAAATTCACAAGACATTGTCCTGGGAGGCACAACACAAACATACACACACGCGCGCGCGCGCGCAAACGTGCACACGCAGGCACACTGTATAATTTCGCAGCACACTTTTAATAGTCACTCCTGATTTTTACCGATACTGACCACTAAAATGACCAACAGCCACAAAAGCACAGAGCACAATGACCTTTTTCATAGGAAGAAATTTCCCTTCTTGGCGCTCGTTGCCTAAGCTGGCGCCAAAATACGTGTTTGCTTTTAGACATCATATTAACAGATTATTATACTATTTAGAGCTTTTAAATAATTACTATTTATACGGCAGTGTATTGTTAATTCGAAATTTCTCTTCATCTATCTCAATTCAATTCAAATTAATCCCTATAAATGCTCTTGAAAGGTAACCAATAAGAGCGCTTGTCTCTTGGCTCCAAAGCATTCCATCATCACTACAGCCAAAGGAGACGGGGACTCGACCGTCTACTGGGCGGAGAAATCTGGCTCTACGGAAACATTGTAGTTCACAAATCGCTGTCAGATGGCACGCATGTTTCCCCCATGCTTCAAGCATGGCAAAATACACAGATCCGCGAACGTCTACGACAGGCAATGCGGTCCTGCATCTCAATAGCGGAGTCGCGCAAATGCTGGAATGGAGACGAAAGCTTCCTAGGCGGGAAAATACAAATACCTGCTTAATGCAAAAGTTAAAATAAACTTTCTTTCCCAGAGTTTTTAGGGTAGACGCTGTCTACCCTGTCTCCCCTGAGGCTTCGCCCCTGTATGGCATTGCATTTTTCAGTTTCTGATTCAACCTCTTAAATATTGCCCAAACACGGCTTGTGTGTTTAAAAACACCAGCAGTAAGCTTGTTGGCATAAATAAATAATAAACGATTATCGACTCTGTATTTGATCCAATATTTTGCGTGTGTGTGATTTTCTATAAGAAATTGTCTGCTTCTTACACAAGCGCTTGGGGACGGAACACCGAAGTTGCCCGACGAAGTTTAGCGAATGCCGAAAATGAACGAACATGGGCGACGTTTGCCTCGGGTGTTCCGTCTCTAAGCACTTACCTGTTGGTTACAAGCGCTTGGAGACGGAACACCGAAGTTTGCCCGACAAAATCGAGGTAATACTGAAAATGAACGAGTATTAGCGACGTTTCCCGCGTGCAAAATGGTAGTATCATAGTTAAGTTTCTGTGGAGAAGGAGGGGGTGGGGGGTGGGGGAGGGGGAGTACTTCATGCCCACCTTCTGTAATTTTTACTTTCTCTACTACGTTTAGTAGGGGAAGTATTGCATTCCGTCCAAAAATTCGATATAGAGATTTCACCGGAAATATATGTTTTGAGGCTCCCGAATCCAAAAAAAGCATTTTTAGAAAAAGGTCCGTGTTTGTATGTGTGTTTGTGTGTGTTTGTGTATGTTCGTGTGTGTATGTATGTTTATGTGTGTTTGTGTATGTTCGTGTGTGTATGTATGTTTGTGTGTTTGTGTGTGTTTGTGTATGTTTGTGTATGTTTGTGTGTGTATGTGTGTTTGTGTGTGTTTGTGTATGTTCGCGTGTGTATGTGTGTTTGTGGGTGTTTGTATGTGTGTTTGTGTGTGTTTGTATGTGTGTGTTTGTGTGTGTTTGTGTATGTTTGTGTGTATGTGTGTTTGTGTATGTTCGCGTGTGTATGTATGTTTGTGTGTGTTTGTGTGTGTTTGTGTGTGTTTGTATGTGTGTTTGTGTGTGTTTGTATGTGTGTGTTTGTGTATGTTTGTGTATGTTTGTGTGCGTATGTGTGTTTGTATGTGTTTGTGTGTCAGTCTATGGACAGCATACTCGAAAATGAAAAGTCGGTTAAAAACCAGAGTTGGTATTCAAGTTTAGTGTCTTTCAAGGATGCGACACGACGATCTTGAAGAAAATTGCTCCACCTTTTCCTTTACATGGAAAATTGGTCACAAAGGATCCCCTGTGGGTATAATGTGAGTCATGTAAAAAAGTAAAAAAGGAATGGTTAAACAACGTTAAATATTACATTTATAAACATGACAAGATCTTAAAATAAATTTGCTTAAAAACTTGCTCAGACATTTTGTTACCTACCAGTGGTGGCCACAAGTTCTGCAAGGGCATAGATTACGCGCATATAGGAACACTGTCTATTGAGTAAACGAACAATTCCTACGAAATCAAGTATGGCGCTTAGCGTAGCATAGGTATATTTTGTAAGGGATTTAAATTGAAACGCATTGGAAGCCTATATCAACGTATTTTCGGCTAATTACGCAAGAATTTTAGTATTATCATTGTTTTCAGGATAGTAGAAAGGTTTTGTATTCTTCTTCTTCTTCTTCTTCTTCTTCTTCTTCTTCTTCTTCTTCTTCTTCTTCTTCTTCTTCTTCTTCTTCTTCTGATTATTATTATTATTATTATTATTATTATTATTATTATTATTATTATTATTATTATTATTATTATTATTATTATTATTATTATTATTATTATTATTATTATTATTATTATTATTATTATTATTATTATTATTATTTATTATTTTAATTTTTATTCTTCTTCTTCTTCTTCTTCTTCTTCTTCTTATTATTATTTATATTATTATTATTATTATTACTATGACCGCCTCCGTAGCGCAGTTGGTAGCGCGCCTGCCTCTGGCGCGGAGGACCCGGGTTCGATACCCGGTACCGGCATGGGATTTTTCCCCGCTGGGAGGTCTGGTACGGGGTGCACTCAGCCTCGTTAGGTCCCTAAGGGGCCAATTGAGGAGCTATCCTGATAAAAAGGTAGCGTCCCTGAAAGGTCAAGTAGTCGCCTTACGGTCGGGGGAGTCGGCGTGCTGACCCCCGCCACCCCGAACCTGCACTCTTTGGTGGCCTTGGCTGCGGCTGGAGGACGCAGCGACCGGGCGATGAGGGTAACCTCTGCATAAGGGGAAGACGCCCTAGGGATTATTATTATTATTATTATTATTATTATTATTATTATTATTATTATTATTATTATTATTATTATTATTATTATTATTATTATTATTATTATTATTATCACCACCACCACCACCACCACCATCGCCACCGCCACCGCCACCGCCACCACCACCACCACCGTCGCCGTCGCCGTCACCGTCACCGTCACCGTCACCGCCGCCGCCGCCGCCGCCGCCGTCGTCGCCGTCGCCGTCGCCGCCACCGCCACCGCCACCGCCACCGCCACCGCCACCGCCACCGCCACCGCCACCGCCACCGCCACCGCCGCCGCCGCCGCCACCGCCGCCGCCGCCGCCGCCGTCGCCGTCGCCGTCGCCGTCGCCGTCACCGTCACCGTCACCGTCACCGTCACCGTCGCCGTCACCACCATCATCATCATCATTATTATCTGGTTTGGAATAAAACTCTTCGGGAGCAGTGGTGGCCCGTTAGTCGTAAATTTGGGAGGGCGTCATTTGATTCGAAGTTAAAATGCGTTTTTCTGTTATTTCTGTTTGGTAATGAATGCTGGAGATCCTGCATACATAATGTTTAGGAATTAAAATAGAATACACTTAATGAACAGATGGAAGGTCACGCATAACAATCTTTCGCATACCCTTATATAGAATATTGAAATATTGAATTAAAATTTCAGCTTTTACATGACATTCCTGTGGAATTCCCCTTTGATACTGAGAGAGAGTCAGAGAGAGAGAGAGAGAGAGAGAGAGAGAGAGAGAGAGAGATTCGACTACTGTACTTGTCTCAGGAGTTAGCTATGATCTTGTGGTTGATACAAGTGAACCTGAGATAGCGCTCTATTGTTTTTTGCTCTCGCGCTGACAGTTTACAGCCTCTTTCAAAAGCAACATATCCTTTCTTTCCCGGTACAATAAATATTAAGCGAAGTAGTATCACTAATGTATTATATTAACGCATAAAACAAAGCAATTATCTATCATACTATGAATAATATCACTAATGGATTGTGTTTATTGGAGACTCAAGAACCACACGATATAATATTGTAGCAACAATGGCACTGCTTACAGTCCAACTGCATTGTAGACAATAACAGTGAACTGCTGCTGTTACTCTGTTTACATCGCTCCCCACTCCACAGCGCGATTGCACGTTCAAGGACAAAGGCATTCTCCTGACTCAATGGCAGTATATATATATATATATATATAAACACCTGTGAATTTGTATTAAGAACTTATTACTTTTGTTCCTAAAGTAGGCTAATACAGTTTACACCTGCATATGTTTTCAGACGTGGAACAAGATGGAACGCTTGTTTGTATCTTCCAAGAACTGAGATGGTAAAGAGGGTGGGAGGGGGGGGGGCATGCGTAACTAGGCAACGATGTAGCTCTCCACGTGGAGAAGCAAGCCATATATCTTCTTTTATAAATTAGACTATAACCAACTTTTTCTCTTTGACTTACGCTGTTGACACACGCACGCCTGCACACAGATATAGACCCTTGTTTGTTTTATTTGGACTCAGGATGTCTCAAACATGTACTTCAAGTGAAATTTCTGTGTATAATTCTTAGGTGGAATACAAGACTTGCTCTACTTACCGCAAGAGTGGAGTACAGAAAGCAAAAATGAAACTTCTGTTTGTAGAAAAGGAAACAAAAAATCTCATGTGTTGCACTCACATGTACTCTTGTACATAAACTCTTATTCACCTATCTTCATGTTAGTCGAGATAAACATTTGCAGAAATTGTCTTACTGCTAATTTTCTTGTAGATACAAGGAGAATGTAGGAATACAGTAAGTTTTGAGCGATAATTAAATGTATTAAACCTGGTCGCTATATCAAGGCTTTGTAATTCTGCTAAAAAAATGATTTTATTGTTTAACGAAACTGTCAATCTGCTGTCTTTACACGGCCAAAAGATAAAGTGAATCACAACTGTTGGTCTGGGTGGCTCAGTTGGTTAGACGCTGGCCTACTGATCCCAAGGTCGCGGGTTCAAACCCGGCCCAGGCCGATGGTTTTTAAGTGTGCTTAAAAACGACAGTTCCATGTCAGTAGATTTACTGGCATGTAAAAGAACTCCTGCGGGACGAAATTCCGGCACACCGGCGACGCTGATGTGATCCTAGCAATTGACAGCGTCGTTAAATAACAAAATAATTTTAATAAGAATCACACCTGCCAGTTGAGAAAAGTTTAAGTATTGCAGAAATCAGAAAAATAACAAGGAATATCTCCGAAATGGTTCACTCTGGAAAAGAAAATCATTTCAACATAAATTGTGTCTTTCAAGAGATCTTGTTTTGTATAGTAAGATTTGGTCTATCTCTTACGGTTTACCAGTTATGCAAAAGTCATCAAGAGTAAACAGGACTACATAGACTATAGCCAGTAAATTCAACATATACATTTCATTTGTCATAAAGATACCTTAAACATATGTCATTTTAATTAAAATCGTTAAAGCCATTTTTGAGAAAATAAAGGTTTTCGAACAATTTTCTATGAAGAGTAGTTTAGGGTGGAGAAATTTTCTTCAAAATGTCCGTGTCGCATCCTTGAAAGACATGAAACTTAAATACTAATTTTGGTTTGTAACCGGGTTTTTGTTTTGAGTTATGCTGTTCACAGACATACACAGACGCGCGCGGACCTTTTTCTAAAAATGCTTTTTTTTTTTTTTTTTTATTCAGGGGTCTCAAAATATATATTTCCGGTGAAATCTCGATATCGAATTTTTGGGTGGAATACAATACATCCTCTACTTACCAGTAGAGAAAGTAAAAATTGGGTAACTTGTTTGTTGTTGTAGTGTTTAACGCCCGCTTTTACTACTACGGCACCGCAGGCGGTGACACTGATGATACATGAAGATGGAGCACCGGTGGAATGAGATGGCAGGGAAACCGGAGTACCCGGAGAAAACCCGCCCTGACGCCGCTTCGTCCACCACGAATACCACATGCGGGTCCCTGGGATCGAACCCGGGCCGCCTAGATGGTAGGCGGGTAACTTGTTTGGATAACTTTGAAAATAAGTTGGATACTACTTGAAACTAGTGAGCGTTGGAACAACTTGCAAAGTAAAACAAATGATGGAGGGAAGAGAATGCCATGTGAATGTAACTGATCGGGTTCTTTTTATTCTGGCCATCTCAACATGTGTTTGTGTTAAATTACGACACCGAATCAGTTGTACAGGAAGTCGTGGAACTGTTGCACATTAGGCTTGTTAGTGTCATTGGCATAGAATTTAACTGACATAACCTCAAATAGTAGAAATAGTAGTCAAGTGTTAACATGCCGCACTGCGACAAAACCGCTGTTTGTGCTGATTGGAAAACAGAAGAAAAAGATTGCGTGTCTGTGTAAACTACAGCACTTATCTGAGTTTGCTTGAAACGTTACGAGCTAAATATGCAAATATCCCGTTATAAAAATTGTCCAATCTCGGATGCGCGCCGAGGTTGAGAGTTAAACACGACAGAGGCGGCCTTTGTTTGCACTTTAGTAGGGCTGAACGACTTGCGCTTTACCTTGAGCGACCTTCAATTTTTTTACTTGCTAAACAGCGATATCCAATGTTTGCGAAAGAGAAGAGTTTGGGTTTACCTCCTTCCACTTTACGCAGACTACGCCACTCACTCAGACGTGCATTGTGTTGCAGTGGCGGCTTGGTTATATGTTCGTTGCATTTGATTTACGAAAGCATTTTCAAATCTTATGTGATAAACACCTGTTCATTAGAGGCCTCTTTGGTACTGCTTACGTTTAAGAAATCTCAATATTTGGTGACAAAGTCAAAGTACATAGCCTTAGAAGATACACCAAGTGATCGTCGCCACGTAACATATTGTGATATATACAGACTTTTAATATAGTTCAATTTGGAGAAACTCTGTTCACAAATATATGTAGAGTTATACTCACTCTTATATCTACACACTATTATACTTGTAAATGTTTATTTCTCTATATACTACATTTTAATATACATAAGCATTTTCATAAATCATCTTATTGCTAATTTTCTTGTAGGTGGAAAGGAAACAGGAATACAGTTTAGCGATAGTGAAATGTTTAAGAGCTGGTTACTATGTGATTATATTGAAATCCCGTTCTCCTTGCATGGTCAAGAGATAAAAAAAATAATAACACATTCCTATTTGAAAAAAGTGTAAGTATTGGCAAATTCAAACAAATAAGAAACAATATCTCAGAAATGGTTCATTGAAAAGAACCATGAAGTATTTGACATGCATTGTGTGTTTTAACGAGATCCATATTTCTTATTTAGTATGCTTTTGTCTGTCTCTTACATTTATGCCAAAATCATTCAGAATGAAGAGGTCCTCTGAGGACATTCCCAGAAAATTCAAGATATGACTTAGAAACTTCCATAGAATCGCCTTTTGTGTCCGTCACTGGATTCTGACTGTATCTCCGATTGAAGGAGTGGAGTGGGCAATGGTCGCTCATTACGTAAGTCTCCAAAGAGAGAAGGTTGAACATCTCTGTTCTAGCTCAATAAGAAATATGAAGGGGAAATTCTAAAATAAGAGCAAATTAGAAACTAAAAGCTTCACTTATCTTAGTAATATTGCAAGTTTTTCCAACGCTGACTAGTTTCAAATTGTATCCAACTTATTTTCAAAGCTACCCAAACAAGTTACAAAAATCAAACTACAAGTTACAAAATAAAAAATCTGATGTATTGCACTCACATGACTTTCATTGTTCTTGTACTAACCATTTTTACAAACTCTAATTCCTATATCTTCTTTGTGTTAGTTGAGATAAACTTTGCAGAAATTATCTTATTATCTTCTTGTAGGTACAAGGGGAATATGGGAATACAGTAGACTTTGAGCGATAGTCAAATCTTTTAAAGCTTTCAAATTCCGTATTCTTTGCACGATTAACATATAAAAAATGAACAACGATGTTCCATTTCACGGAAGTTTTAAGTTTGCCGAAACTGACACAAATAACAAGGAATGTCTCCGAAATGGTTCACTCTACAGAAACATTTATTGAGACATAAATTGTGTGTTTTAGTGAGATCTACATTTTTTGTATAGTAAGATTTGGTCTATCTCTTACAGTTTACGAGTTATTAAAAAGTCATCCAGAGTAAACAGGACTACATGGGCTATATCCAGTAAATTCAAAATATACATTTCATTTGTCATACAAATATCTCAAGCATATGACATTTTAATCGAAATCGTTTGAGCCATTTTCAAGAAAATAAAAATTTTCTTAAAATTTTCCATGTAAAGGGTAGTTTAGGGTGGGGCTATTTTCTTCAAAATCGTCGTGTCGCATCCTTGAAAGACATTAAACTTAAGTACCAACTTTGGTTTTTAACCGACTTTTCGTTTTTGAGTTATGCTGTCCGCAGGCTCAGACACACAAACACACACACACACACACACACACACACACACACACACACACACACACACACACACACACACACACACACACACACGGACCTTTTCTAAGAATGCTTTTTTTGGATTCAGGGGACCTCAAAACGTATATTTCCTGTGAAATCTCGACGTCGAATTTTTGGGTGGAATGCAATACTTTCCCTACTTACCAGTAGAGAAAGTAAAAAAGTGAATAGCGATGTTCCATTTGACAGAAGAAAAGTTCTCTAGAACTAATACAAATAACAAGGAATATCTCCAAAATGGTTCATTCTACAAAAAATTTATTTGGACATAAACTGTGTGTTTTAGCGAGATCTACATTTTTCGTACAGTAAGATTTTGTCTATATCTTACGGTTTACGAGTTATTCAAAAGTCATCCAGAATAAACAGGACTACATGGGCTATATCCAGTAAATTCAAAATATACATTTCATTTGTTATACAAATATCTTAAAGATATGGCATTTTAATCAAAATCGTTAGAGCCATCTACAAGAAAATCAAAATTTTCCAAAGATTTTCCGTGTAAAGGGTAGTTTAGGGTGGGGCTATTTTCTTCAAAATCTTAGTGTCGCATCCTTGAAAGACATTAAACTTAAATACCAACTTTGGTTTTTAACCGACTTTTTATGCTGTCCACAGACTGACAGACTGACACACACACACACACACACACACAAACAAACACACACACACACACACACACAGACACAGACACAGACACAGACACACACACACACACACACACACACACACACACACACGGACCTTTTTCTAAACTTTTTTTTGATTCTGGGGTTCTCAAAACATATTTCCGGTGAAATCTCGACATCAAATTTTTGGGTGGAATATAATACTTCCTCTACTTACCAGTAGAAAAAGTAAAAATTGGGTAACTTGTTTGGATAACTTTGAAAATAAGTTGGATACAACTTGAAACTTGGGAGCGTTGGAAGAACTTGCAATATTACTAAGATATTAAGATTACTTGCAATATTACCAATTCGCTCTTATTTTAGATTCTGTTGCTTCACTGTTAATAGCTTCAATTTTCGTTAATTAATTGGAATTTCTATTTGAAAATTATCAAAATTGCAAAGCAAGGAGCATCTTTTTATAAAGTAACTGAAGTTTGTGTTTTAAAATATATAACCTACCAACGATTTATGGCATATATATCAGACTTTGGAAGCAGAGATCTGTGCAGACACATAAGATTTGGTAAAAGTTTCAAAACATTTTGAGTTTTCGAAAATTCACAGATCGGCTCCATTAAGTTCTTTTGCAACGAAAGAAGCGTTCTGTCCTAATTAATTTATTTGGTACTACGGCAAGAAATAGTCTGCATGGGCACAACACTAATACTGATATCCGAAACCGAACTATTATCGTCACTTCACACGCAACAAAATGTCAAATAGGAGTCAGGCATATCTATTAACCTTCAGACTCCGTAATGCTCGTTTACCTTCGAATGTTCCGTCTCTAAGCGCTTGTCTGTGCTGTACTGGCGCCATGAGACGCAGCACCCGAGGCAAAAGTTGGGCATTCGAACTTCGTCGGGCAACTTCGGTGTTCCGTCTCCAAGCTCCTGTATTTCTTACGGTTTACTAGTATGAAGAATTATCCAGAATAAAGAGGACTTCAGAGGCTATTCCCAAAAAATTCAAAATGTGCATTTCATTTGACATGAAAGTGTTTTAAACATGGTATTTTAATCAATATTGTTGGAGCGATTTTTGAGAAAATAAAATATTTGCATTCTTTTTCCGCGTAAAGGGAAGTTTTCAGTGGGAGATTTTCTTGAAAATTTCCTTGTCGCATCCTTGAAAGATGCTGAACTTAAATACCAAGTTTGATATTTAACCGACTTTTAATTTTTGAGTTATGTTGCTCGTAGACACAAGGACACGCATACATGGAACCATTTCTAAAAATAGTTTAGCTATGATCTTGTGGTTGACAAGCGAACCTGAGATATCGCGCTGTTGTTTTTTCCTCTCACTCTGACGTGTTACACCCTGCTTCAAAAGTGACATCCTTTCTTTCCCGGTACAAGAAATATTATGCGAAAGTGCATCACTAATACATTATAACGGGTGATCAAAAGAACTCCGAACCGGCTGCGCTGTTTTGCCTGTAAGCGTCCACGGCGCTCGTCGCCGACTGCCGCTGCCATAGAACAGCGCGGATGAAACTATACAATATTTTTAAAACTACTTTTAAAGGCTTTACTTACCAATGTTATTAAAGGAGATGCTGAACTGGCCACCGTCGTTGTCCATACACTTTTGTGCCTCTTTAGGAAACTATCCATCACTCGCCGTAGTTCACGTTGAGAAATGCTGGCAATTTCCTGACGGATATTTTGTTTTAATTCTTTGAGGGTGTGTGGGTTTGTCCTGTACACTTTATGCTTCGAGTTACCCCAGAGATAGAAATCACTTATTGGAGTTCTGAGAAACCATTCTCCACTAATGGCGCACCATACACCAAGGGTCACTTCAGGAACAATATTAGGTTCTCAGTTATAGGACCAATTTTTTCGAGTCAACAACTGACGCCCGTGCATATGTGAATACAAGAGACTTAACAGAGAGGAAGCGTGATTTTGTCTTTTTTTTCAACAAGACTCTGCAACAGCTCATGCGGTCAATCTTTCTATGAAGGTTTGAACAATTGAAAGCGCTTTTTAGGACAGAATTATTAGTAGGAAATTAGAAGGCTGATATGCTTGCAAAAAAAGGTACCCTCATCCAGCAAAGTAAGAACAATTGTTTGTGTTATAAACCAGTACAACTCTACACCAAAATGAAAATACAAAACCCATATAGCTGACCTAAACAAAATCCAATGTGACACGAAGATTTGGAAGACGTTACTAGAACCAAATATAATAGCAGTCAGCTCCCAATCAATGGCAGTTGCATCATTTCGTCTTGAAACTGGCCAGGGTTGCTTGCTGTTACTCTCCACCAGGGTTGCCAACATTTAAAAGTAAAATTATCGTACCAGCCACTCAAAATTATAGATTTGGATTCAAAATTATCGTACATCATGAAGCAAACGCTACAACAATAAAAATATCAGTATAATACTTATGAAAATATAAGACTAATGATGTTTATTATATCCACTTACAAGATTGATGACCTCAACAAATATTACAACCTTAGCACTTATGTTTCTCGCACTATTCATCTGAAAGTTCAGCTTCCTCAACCGTTGCACCATTGCACAAATTTGTTGTTGAGATAAACCTTAACATCTTCTCGGTGACTTGCAGATTTTCAGATCTACCACTTTCTTTCATAAGTTGAGACGACAAAATGAGTTCATTTACCGTATCTAGTGCCAATGTGTTTCTAACTTTGTTTTTTATTAAACCCAGTTTAGAAAAAAAAAAAAAAAAAAAAAAAAAAAAAAAACTCTTTCACAAGAAGTGCTTCTGTAGGGCAATGAAATCACCGATAATGCAAAGGCCGCTAGTTCTTTGAAATCAGTATTTCCACCAAGGTGACATGTTTAACAGCACTCCAGAAACTGTCAGGTTCTGGCATGTTCTTTATTTCACACGGAATAGCACATATTCCGAGTTTTCTACATTGATCGTCAATTTTCTGAACAGTGTCTTCTTCATTGAGATTATCAGACCTGGGCACACTGGCAATAAGAGGATAAAGGCTGGCAGGCTTAGTAGCTATGGGGTGGAGACAGACATTGAGGACAAAAGTGGTGTTATTTGTAATTAGTTTCACTTCGCTGGAGTGACAAACCAGTGAAAATGATATTTTGCCAAATACATTCAAATTATCGTACACCCCCATAATTATCGTACGGGTTGACAACCGTCGTACACACATTAAAGTTATCGTATGCCCCCATAATTATCGTACGGGTTGACAACCATCGTACACACATTAAAGTTATCGTATGCCCCCATAATTATCGTACGAGTTGGCAACCCTGAATAGTATGCAAAAACAAGAATACAGTAATGAACAAGGACCACCTTGGCTGGCCCCGTGGCGCAGTTGGTAGAGCACTTGCCTGCTGTGGCAGGGGGTTAGGAATATTTCTCCAGCCAAGATTATTCCTCATCCTTCCCTGAGTCTGGAAGTATGAATGTGTGTGTGAATTCAAAGTATAAAAACCCCACCGTTAAACGTGTAACACCATTTGAGGCGTTGAGCGCAACAGTGGCCCAACCACTAAATGTACATAATGGAGATAATAGAGTGTAAAAAATATCTGTGATTTGAAAGTATTATGTTGACTTTAATAACTAAGCTAGAGTCATGATATTTGGAAATTTTAATCAATATAGCACCGACATTGTGATACATAGTTACATACATGCAGGAAGGTTGGGCCACTGTTTCTATCCAGGAACCAGATTCAGTTCCATGCAATAATACACTTCTCATGCCATCTGTCGGTGGTTGTAGAAATGTGGTATAGGCCACTACTGCTCTCCTAGATTTTGATATGGGGAACATGTCTGTGCTAATAACTCAGATTCTGAATTTTTGTGGGTTGGGCCACTGTTGCGCTCAACGCCTCATTTGTCAATAGGCAAGGCCGCCGATATGACCTCTGCAGTTAAAGGCGGGATAGAAATGGAACAATTAAAAAAAGGACCACCTAATGTCCTTCATAAAATAGTTGGGACATCATTCTGGATTGCAGAATATCAGTAGGAAGCCCGCAAATCAAGAGCTCCAGAACATTTGATTACTACTACTACTACTACTGCTACTACTACTACTACTGCTACTACTACTGCTGCTGCTACTACTGCTACTACTGCTGCTACTACTGCTACTACTACTACTACTACTACTACTACTACTACTACTACTACTACTACTACTACTACTACTACTACTACTACTACTACTACTGCTGCTGCTGCTACTACTACTCCTACTACTACTGCTACTACTACTGCTGCTGCTACTACTGGTACTACTACTACTACTACTACTACTGCTGCTGCTACTACTGCTACTACTGCTACTACTGCTACTACTACTACTGCTGCTGCTACTACTGCTACTGCCCCCAGGGGGCTCGCCACTTGTGAGCACGGGCATGGCATTCCCGGGGTGCCCCAGCTAGGTCTCAGTCTTCTTCATCCTGTCTCGACTGGGGCTTCTATCCTCCCTCCCCTGCCCTCGTTCCCTTTCCCTTCTCTCTTCGGTGGAACTTCATTGATGCTGACCCCTGGCAATGGCAACGGTTTCCGCTAAATTTTCATATGGAAGGTTCTTTTTCGAAATATAACTTACGGGACAGAGGCTTCGGATCCCCAGAACCGGTCGGGGATGTTGGTGCTGTGGCAGGCCATACCCTACCGTCATCCAGCAACTACCTGAAAACCTCAGTGACTCCCCAGGCTGAGGCACTTCCTTCTTCTACTGGGGTGTGCGACATAATGGACTGTGATGAGCTTTCATCTGCTCTTCATCCGGAAGGGACCAGCAATACTTCTTCGGATCGCTCGGCCGCATCTGGAGTTACCTGCGATCGCTCTTCCTCCAACATGATGGAGATTCAGGCGAACACCAGCGTTATTTCACGCGCAGGAGGCCTGAAACGGGAACGCCCTGTTTCCGAGTCTGATGAAGAAACTTTCTTACCCCAACTGGTCGCTGAACTCTCTACAGTGGCGTCTGGACTGATTGACTAGTAGGTGTCCACGTGAACACTAAAACTACAATTAAAACCAAAATTCACAAAGTCAAGCATATCGCTGATTCTCTTAGCGCGTGGCTTATGCGGGAGTATCCCTCGATGTTGAAGTCCAAGCTGAAGACTGTGTCTACCACTTCTCCATCGGTGAGCACCCAAACGGAACCAGCGTTATCCGTTCCCTGCAGCATGCCTTCGGGCTCTCGCAGTGCCACAGACATCCGCGCTGATTTGCAACAAATCGAAGATATTGCCCTTCTGCCGCCACTGCTGGCTGAGGCTTGGCCAATTGATACATCTCAGAGTGTGGAAACCGAATACAGTAATCCCCTTCTGGCAAGTACTGACGGCGACCTTGCCATCTTCAGTACTGATTCGGCCATGAACTCTGGCATTGCGCGCCTCTTCAGAGAACGCTTCCCGGAGCTCTTGGAACTGGAGGACCATGATGCGGAGTACGCAGGCGTGACCTATCTTACCTCCACCACAAAAATTCCTGTGGCCGAAGGGTTTCGGACAGCTGAGCGTTTCATTTTCAAACTGACCTCTTCGCAGCCCTTAGAGGAAGGTGATACCACCAGGTTGCTAGTTGACCGACTCTCTCGCTTACGCGACCTGGCGCGGAAGCACGGGAGATGGAAGATTCACCTTCCATTGCCCGCCGGATGTGATCTTATTATTGTCAAGAAAATACTGGAATATGTCTTCATGACCTCTGGTGTGAGTATAGTTCTACATGCCCCCCGACCTCAGAGGATTGGGCCCAGTAAGCCTCCACCTGGCTCACTACCCCGACCTACCGCGCCACGTTCGGACACTGGGACTATCATTGTCTCTCCTGGACCGCGCACCTATTCCGACCTTTTGAAGGAGGTCAAACAAAGTGTGAACTTGGAGAGTACCGGAGTTGAGGTGCAAACCATCCGTAAGACACGTGGAGGGGAGATGCTTTTGACAATCAAAGGAGGTGACGACAAGGCGGAGTCCTTACGTTCCGCTATAGCCGCTAAAGTTTCTAACACGGCGGTCCGTTGTCCTATTCGTAATCACAAACTATTCCACGTTCACGGGATTGATGCGGTGACTACTTCCTTAGAGGTGCAGGAGGCCCTCTCACGCACCCTTGGTGTCGATATTTCAGCCATTCAGGTGAGGTCTATGAGGCCCACGACGACCGAAGGACAGATTGCCACCATCGCTGTGCACACCGATGTCTCACATAAACTCCTTCAACTTGGATACGTCCGTATTGGCTGGTGCTCCTGTAAGATTCAGGAACGGGTTACGATTCCTCGCTGCTTTCGGTGTCAAGAGTTTGGTCATCGTGCCAACAAATGCAACGGACCCAATCGAGTGCGCTGTCTGTCTGAGATGCGGGAAAGAGGGTCATCTGTCTGCGGCTTGCACCAATGACCCTTACTGTATTACGTGCACCCGGCGGGGCCATAGTTTGGGCACCTATAATTGCCCTAAATATCGTCAACTACTCAATCAGGCCCGCTCCCGGCGTCTATTAGATCCCAATGGCAGTCCTTCAACGATATGATCGCCGAGGCTTGCATCGCTCTCCTGCTACCCCTGACCCTCCTAGACGTTCTTTTATACGCATCTTGCAGGGTAACATCGACAGAGGAAATGCAGCTATGGATCTCATGGTGCAGACGGCTTTTGAGCGCAATGCGGATCTGATCATAATGGCGGAACCTACCAAACAAAAAGTTGCCCATTCACAATGGTATACGGACCGTAATCTCGACGTTGCTCTACGCATTTGCAGTGCTGCTATTCAGGTAGTACGCAGCGGCAACGGTGATGGCTTCGTGTGGCTGGAGACCCCGTCACTAGTTATGTACGGCTGTTATATCTCTCCTAATGTGGACTTGAGGGCCTTCACTGCCTTTTTACATGCATTGCGCCTGGATATGAGGTGTCACAACAAGGAGATCTTGGTGGGAGGAGATTTCAACGCTAAATCTCATCAGTGGTCCTCACCTGTGGAAGATGCCAGAGGACGCGCACTGGCAGAATGGCTGGCTGAAGATGACCTGGTGGTCCATAATCATGGGGTCGCACCCACATTTGTCCGGCGTGATAGCACATCTTATTTGGACATCACGTTCAGCACCAACCCTCTGGCTAAGTGCATCCTTCATTGGGAGGTACTGGAAGAAGAGACTCTTAGCTTTCACCAACACATTCTATATGATGTCCAGATTGCCTGTTGCTCACGACAGCTGGGCAGACCTCTGCGCTCTACGGGCTGGCGTGTGACGCCGGACTCACTTGATCCCCTGGTAGCAGAGGCTGGCCGTCTGCTGCAAAGACCAAATTCACCAGCTTCGACAGCTCAGGGTTTTTCTCGCCTTCTACAGAGTGCCTGCGATAAGGTCC